>JAMKCH010082200.1:0-14449 GCA_023653785.1 Ophioderma brevispina | reverse complement strand
AGGGGTTCTATGGAGATTTTTGCATCAGAGGGTCCGAACAGATTATAAAACTAAAACATATAGCTAACATTGTTTTGTGAAAGATATGGTCAGATTATTTCAAATGACTGAGGTATAACGACATCCACATACCTTCATTTTAGAGTACCATAAAAGTAACAAACTTAACTAGAACCGATTTTCGAAATTGTTTTCCCTTCTTATGTTTTCCATTTTCCTTTATCCCTGATTGTGGCATACCTCCGGGTACGCGCTTGGACACTCTACTACTCGTGTTTAGAATTTTGTGTTAATACATTAACAACACTGTCAGCACATTTTGAAGAGCGCCCCAATTTTTCAAAATTTAAGATGTTTGCACAGTTCTGTTAGTAAATGTCTAGTAAACCATATTGCGTATTTGTCATAAAAGAAGATGTTTTGTGAGTAGAATCGGGATCCTTGATTGTAATTTAACGGCGGAACTGGAAACGCCAAATTTTTGTCCTTTGATTGTGAAAATAGTGCCACCTCACGTAACGTAAATGACCTCTAACTTCACTTACCTGAACCACCGGAACAACTAATGGATGAGCGTAGACACGTACATGGCTCTATTTCACGGCTATATCACATTGGAAGGATCTTTCCAGCAGCAACTGAATTATTATCGGTATGCGATATTGATTAACCTATTACAAAATTACTTCTTTTGCGATACATAGACATGTTCTAGCTTTACCATTCACATGTGTAGTTTACCACCCAGTTAGCAAACTGTGCAAAAATCTCATTTTTTGGGGTGAGGGGGAATTGGGGCGCCCTTAAAAATGTGCAGTTATTGCTTTAAATGGTGGACGGCATCTTTAAAACATCTGATAATATTTAATATCTGTTTGTGGGAAGTGCGTGTGTCTGAGTTTCTCTTCTTCGGTAACTCTTTTGGAGGCTAACACACTGTATTTTATTACGGCGATGCCGAAAGTATGAGCGTGCATAATAAATTAGCCAGCATAGTGACGTAGCACCGTGAGAATTGTCAGAGCCATAGAAATTGTATGTAAAAAAACTCCCGATAGAAATGTTCAATTTTCTCAAAAGGTTCTATAGGTTCAGACCCAATTGAGGGATGTTCTCGTAAGAGAACAACTTTTCTGACACGTTGATGCAAAAATATGCATAGAATCGCTTCGTTTTACTAAGATATTTGAGATTATCTTTCATTTACCACATTCTCAATGGGGCGACTGATAACCTTTGTCTCTCACGCAGTACCAATTTAGATAATATCTTTCGCAGTCTGTGACACAGACTACCCCGTGGGTAAATACTTTCCGCACGACCGTAGTATTTTATTTACTGCAATCCGTGCAACGCTGGAAAGGAAGGCAGTAATTTATTTTCTAACATATGTGGAAATTTACCAAGACCAAAGCCGTTATCGTTATCGACTATAAATATTCGTGTTTTATATTCTTCTTTGAGGTTCATTTTCAGAGTGATTTTCACCAGTCTTATCATTAGTTACGCCCTGTGCTCTTTAACTTATCACACCGCAAATTGCGAAGAATAAATATTTTTCGTTTATGAAATCTAGGGATAAGTCATGCGTAACAAATGAGTATTAGTAACGCCTTGAACGATGGAGCCGAGCACTATTCATTAGTCTCAGAATTTAGTTTCAGAATCCAAGAATTTGGAAATAAGCAGAAATGTCTACAAACACGTCTGTACTTGTTTGTTATAAGGTGTTTCGTATACGAACGTTTGGGTTCCAATTACGTCTGGTAACGAAATAAAATAGAAATAAAACAAAAGCAGTGCAATTTTCACTGCACAATGAACCGGTAGTTTGAAAATTTGGCAACTTAATTCTAAGTATATACAAAGAATATTTTTTTTCAAACAAACAAATACTAGGCTTTATTTTTGGTTTATCGTTGCACAGAGGCAAAGTTTTGCAGGGATTTTGACACACTGCATTGTGCTAAACAAGGATTACGAAAGGCATTGTCTTTCGAGCTTAATACACAGATCGGTGAATTGAAGGTAAGTAGTTTTTGATTTAAAAAAATGTGTAATACACGCACACACACACACACCCACACACATACACACACAGATATATATATATATATATATATCTATCTATATAGATAGACATGTTGCATGATAGATATAGATAGACATGTTACAGATATAGATAGACATATAGATAGACATATCTATATAGATAGACATGTTGCATGTTGTATGTTGCATGCACCATCCACCATACACACACAGATATATATATATCTATCTATATATATATATCTATCAGATATATATATATATCTATTCATAAAAAACAAAATCAAAAACTGTAACACTTCGTCCACTCAATGCGAAGCACCTAATGACCTCAAAATGCGCCCTATCGTCGCAGGACCCCAGTGTCCCACACACCGTCTCAGCAACTTCGTTGATCTCCTTCTCAAACCCCTTCTTCATAATGTCAAAAGCTACATCCGTGATGACATTGATTTTCTCAATCATCTGCCAAATAAAATTGATGACATTTCTATTCTCATTACATATGATGTTGTAAGTCTTTATACTAACATCCCTCATGACGCTGGTATTAAGGCCATTGAGTATTGGTTAAATCGCAACCGCCAAAACATCCCTGACCGTTTTTTTTTTTTTTTTTTTTTTCAGTAATTTATTTTCTAACATATGTGGAAATTTACCAAGACCAAAGCCGTTATCGTTATCGACTATAAATATTCGTGTTTTATATTCTTCTTTGAGGTTCATTTTCAGAGTGATTTTCACCAGTCTCATCATTAGTTACGCCCTGTGCTCTTTAACTTATCACACCGCAAATTGCGAAGAATAAATATTTTTCGTTTATGAAATCTAGGGATGAGTCATGCGTAACAAATGAGTATTAGTAACGCCTTGAACGATGGAGCCGAGCACTATTCATTAGTCTCAGAATTTAGTTTCAGAATCCAAGAATTTGGAAATAAGCAGAAATGTCTACAAACACGTCTGTACTTGTTTGTTATAAGGTGTTGCGTATACGAACGTTTGGGTTCCAATTACGTCTGGTAACGAAATAAATTAGAAATAAAACAAAAGCAGTGCAATTTTCACTGCACAATGAACCGGTAGTTTGAAAATTTGGCAACTTAATTCTAAGTATATACAAAGAATATTTTTTTTTCAAACAAACAAATACTAGGCTTTATTTTTGGTATATCGTTGCACAGAGGCAAAGTTTTGCAGGGATTTGGACACACTGCATTGTGCTAAACAAGGATTACGAAAGGCATTGTCTTTCGAGCTTAATACACAGATCGGTGAATTGAAGGTAAGTAGTTTTTGATTTAAAATGTGTAATACACGCACACACACACATACACACACAGATATATATATATATATATATATATATATATATATATATATATTAGAGATGCGCCTTCCACCATTGTCCACTTATTTTCAGCTGATGTTTACAATTTTGTTACCTTTGGATTTTGTTAAATTTAATTATTATGCTGTATGTCATGTTGTATATTAATTTCGTATTTGTTGTATGGCGCTAGGTTCTCTGTAGAGCGCCATATAAATGCATTTTATTAATTTTATTATTATCATTATTATTAAATATCAACTTTTTCAGGTACGTCGGGGTACGAAAATATGGAACACTAAATGCCCCTTTAAATCAATACATCGCAAAGGAAATTATATTGTAGTATTTATTAAAATAGAAATAACTATGATAATACTAAAAAGGTAACATTATCATTTTGGTATGACTCTGCACAAGAATGCAATTCAAAGATTAAGATTGCATAATTTGTATTTGATACATATAGAATCCCACCTTTTTACTCAATTGCTTTACGCTCTATGTGTTCGCATTTTTTCAAAACTTTCACTTCCTGTAGCAACCTTTAAAAATCACCTAAATACGGACCTTCCTTGAACTCGGGTTTTGGTATCAAAAAAGTTGAGATCTTACGCATGGTTGAGTAAAATATATGATTACCCCTCTTGAATATTCATGAGCTAATGGTGATATTTCATTGGGCACTCGCAAGTGAAAAAGCCTACATGGAAGATAGCTATTTCCCCCAAACCACCACCCATGAGTCAAAGTGTAGTGAGATGTAACAAATACAAATAGTACAAGCTTTAGAAATGCGGCATTGATTGTCCCTGGGTACTGGCTAAAAGATGGTCCACTTACCCCTCAAACCGTGTGGTATTTTGTATACTTCCTTTTGCCTAAAGATAAACTTTGGCTAAGATTTTATCAACAGTTGGGTTTTTTCTTCTCTAAGTCCAAGATAATAGAAAAAACCCTGTAAATAAATACGCCATAGCTGATTTTTTCCAGGATAGTTTTCTAATGTGCGAAGCAATATAACAAAGGTCCTCATCAACCCACTAAACAGTACACACACTCATATAAGAACACGCAAAGCTGCAAACACGTACGTCCACATGTGAACGGGACACAAAAATTCATGTTGAATTAAAGGTCCTAGGAAATGAGAGCATAAAACCTACTTCAAATATTTGTGGGACATTCTATTACAATAAACAGGGCCAGAAAATAGAATACACTACCAGTGACATCATTTGTGAAACTATTGATTATCAGTCAGTGTCATGAATAGATTCACACCAGTCACCTGGAATTTTCTATTACTCACTGATAAATCAATGGCACCACAAATGACGTCATCACCAACCCAAATATTGAATACTTACAGGTCCCTCCTTGTAGACTCGACACAAACCACATCAATTCTATTTGCATTTCCTGGGACCTTTAAGCATTCAATAATTTGGGTTGGCGATGACATCATTAGGGAAACTATTGATTTTTCAGAGAGTAATAGAAAATTCCAGGTGACTGGTGTGAATCTATTCATGACACTGACTAAAAATCAATAGTTTCCCTAATGATGTCACCGGTAGTGTATTCTTTTTTCTGGCCCTGTTTATTGGAATGGAAGGTCCCGTAAAGATTTGTAGTAGGTTTATCATCTCATTTCCTGGGACCTTTAACAACTGGCCTAACTTGCTCGTGATCAGAGGCATAATAACGATTTGTTTGTTCTTTCCAGTTTGACCGTAAGTTTGGTTTCAAGTGTCTTTAGCATTTTGTGAAATTCTACTCTACCAAACGGCTGAAATACAGGTATGCTGTGATCTGCTTGGATGGTCAGCTTAAACTCCATTGGGTACTCTAATACCTAGAACAATTTGCATATGTATGGAAATACCTCAAGTTAACCTTTTAAAGTTACATGTTTTGCTCAGACATTTTACCTTAATGGATGTATAAGGCTAAACGTATCCAGATTCTGAAATGTTTAAGATCTGAGCCAACATGTCGATTTGTAGAACTAAGTAATTCAAATTTCCAGTCGATTTGTAATATCGCATGTAATATATCGGTATAAATCGAACTCTGCGTGAAAATGCATTTAAATTAATATTTAAAGTAAATATGAATCGTCTGCTTTTAAATAATTTACTAAAACAACGAAATTCAGAATGAAGCTTTCTGTGTACCAAACTCTACTAATTTTATTTGTTGTGAAATATATTGCCATTAGAACCAGTAGAGGTAATTATTTGAATGTATGCGATAATACGCATGTTGACATTACAACGGACCCAGTCATCATGACATCAAATATGGCAGAAACAACGGCAACCAGCTGCAGTATCGCTACCTCTGTACCAAAAGAGAAAGCTCTCTCAATAAATTTGTTGAAGTCGAGTGGAAATGTCACATTTTCCTATGTATATTTTGAAAGGATATCTATGTCAAAAAACAAGTGTCTGAAAAAATATGTTTTACTTTCTTTGGATACAAACCCATGTGCAATGGTTATACCCTCTGAGGCATACAAACTACACTTGGTAAGAACCCAAGCGAATTTGAAATTATGGGGAGTAGATGTTAAATCACCAGATTGCCCCCAAGCAGATGATGCTGAAGGTGAGATTGCTGCGAGATGTAACACCACTGAATACGATGTAGTGAAGGAGGGTAGACGTTCTTGGTGGCCAAAATTAACGTACTATTACGATATTAAATGCCCCACAAGCTGCGTTTGTAGCCTAGGTTATCGGAAATGGGTGACAGTGTGTGCTCAAACAAAAGAGGTGGTTGCGCTATTGATTTATGACTCCGATATAGAATCGTTATCATTTTTCAATAGCGATCTAATAGTCAGGAGGAATTGTGGGCACAGGGTGGAAATGGAGTACAGACTTTTTCTATTGATCGATTTTTGTCAATGATGACCTAAGCTAATAATTTCTGGAGGGTGTGCAAAATTTCGTGCAGTTTTTTTTTTTTTTTTTTTTAAAAAATATGTTTTACTTTCTTTGGATACAAACCCATGTGAAATGGTTATACCCTCTGAGGCATACAAACTACACTTGGTAAGAACCCAAGCGAATTTGAAATTATGGGGAGTAGATGTTAAATCACCAGATTGCCCCCAAGCAGATGATGCTGAAGGTGAGATTGCTGCGAGATGTAACACCACTGAATACGATGTAGTGAAGGAGGGTAGACGTTCTTGGTGGCCAAAATTAACGTACTATTACGATATTAAATGCCCCACAAGCTGCGTTTGTAGCCTAGGTTATCGGAAATGGGTGACAGTGTGTGCTCAAACAAAAGAGGTGGTTGCGCTATTGATTTATGACTCCGATATAGAATCGTTATCATTTTTCAATAGCGATCTAAGTGATATAAAACCCAGAGCCTTCTACGGCTTTGATGAGTTACTTGAGTTACATATTGGAACAAATAAACTAACTAGCCTCTCTGTGGGCATTTTTGAAGGTCTTACTCATTTGCAGAAACTGGATTTAGCCATGAATCGACTAACTGCACTGTCTATTGGGGTATTTAGTGGTTTATCTCAACTGATTTATCTACACCTTCACAAAAATCAACTAACTGCATTGGATAGAGGTACCTTTGGTAGTGTGGAACACTTGGCTGAGCTATATTTAAATGATAATCAACTGGCATCTTTGTCCACAGGAGTATTCAATGACCTTACTGCATTGGAACGGTTGTATTTAAACGATAATCGACTAAGAACATTATCTGTTGGTATATTTAATGACCTCGTCCACTTGAAAAGGCTAGGGCTTGGGAGAAATCGGCTGATCACAATAAACATTTTTTTTTTTTTTTTTTTTCGGAGTACCGAGAGATATTTGTCTCTATCGGAAATACTTAAGGGATTTTTAGTGATTTTGGACATGGTAGCAGCCATATTGGATTTTCAAAAATGGCACTGTAACAAATTTTGCACACCCTCCAAAGAATATTGGCTTAGGTCCTAATGAACTAAAATCTATCAATAGAAAAAGTCTGTACTCCATTTCCATCCTTCAGGCTGTGTGCCTAGACTTCCACCTGACTATAAGTGATATAAAACCCAGAGCCTTCTACGGCTTTGATGAGTTGCTTGAGTTACGTATTGGAACAAATAAACTAACTAGCCTCTCTATGGGCATTTTTGAAGGTCTTACTCATTTGCAGAAACTGGATTTAGCCATGAATCGACTAACTGCACTGCCTATTGGGGTATTTAGTGGTTTATCTCAACTGATTTATCTACACCTTCACAAAAATCAACTAACTGCATTGGATAGAGGTACCTTTGGTAGTGTGGAACACTTGGCTGAGCTATATTTAAATGATAATCAACTGGCATCTTTGTCCACAGGAGTATTCAATGACCTTACTGCATTGGAACGGTTGTATTTAAACGATAATCGACTAAGAACATTATCTGTTGGTATATTTAATGACCTCGTCCACTTGAAAAGGCTAGGGCTTGGGAGAAATCGGCTGATCACAATAAACAGAGGTGTATTTGATGAACTAGTTCAGTTAGAATACCTTAATATTAAAAATAATCGGCTTACCACTTTATATATTGGAGTATTTGATGGCCTATCACGATTGGAATGGCTAGACCTCAGTTTTAATAAACTTTCCAAATTGTTTGTAGGTACCCTTAATGGACTGGATCATTTAGTGTGGCTAGACATGAGAGCAAATCAGTTAAACACATTGTCCATAGGTGTGTTCAATAAATTGATCAATTTGGAAGACTTATTCATAGACGACAATAATCTGACTACAATTCTTGCGGGTGTTTTTCGCAATCTTGGTAAAGCAGTAAGGCTCTACATTAGATCTAATCCATTAACTACACTGCCTTTGGGTGTTTTTGAAGGTCTGTTCCAGTTGGAGAATTTGTACCTGGAAAATAATCAATTAATCTCTCTGCCTCCAGGTATATTTGATGAGCTGCCACAATTACTGATCTTACGCATTGAGGATAGCCAGCTACGTTACTTGCCTCCAGGTTTATTTGGTGAATTGTCGCTGGAGCGTTTATATCTTAATAACAATAATCTTACCGCATTACCTCCAGACGTGTTTAATAGTTTATCTCAGTTGTGGGTGTTAAACCTCATGGAATGTCAGATGATTGTACTGTCAGCGGGTGTGTTTAATGGATTGTCCAAGTTGATCATACTGTATCTTGACGGTAACCAGCTAACCACATTACATGTGGACGTATTTAACGGTTTGACTCAACTGACGACACTACGGCTTGCTTTTAATCGGCTGACGACGTTGCCCTTTGGTGTATTTAACAGTCTTGTACATTTGGAGGAGCTATTTCTCGACAGTAATCAATTGACTACAATGCCCAAACTTGGCACTCTTTCTCTGGTGGTCTTGTTTCTGAATGACAATCGACTGTCCTCTATGCCGGCTGACTTATTTAATGGTTTGGCCCAATTGGATCAAATGCAGCTTGAATGTAATCAATTAACTTCTTTGCCATTTGGTATTTTTGATCATTTAGATAACCTGAAAACGCTTAACCTCAGTAATAATAATCTGAACTCATTGTCAGAGTCTCCATTTAAGGCTCTGGTTAACTTGGAGGTACTTGACCTCAACAGCAATCGACTGCTTTTACTGCCAAACCAGGCATTTCAACACTTGTACTCACTGCGTGTCTTGGATCTAAGCAGCAATTTATTGCTGAAGTTACTAGGCGAACCGCTTAAGTTTTTAACTAAATTAGAACATCTCTTGCTACATAACAATGGTATACTGGATTTATCTAATAACATATTTGGTACCATGACATCTTTGCAGTACTTACAGATAAGCAGGAATAACTTAGACGTGATACCAACAAATGCATTTCAGTCATTACATGAGTTGCACGTTCTAAATATGTCTAACAATAATGTATCTACTTTGCCAGAATTTCACTCTCTCGGGTCTTTACAGATACTAGATATAAGTTGGAACAACATTGCAAATCTTAACAAAGATGTATTCTCATCTGTGCCAGCCCTTATCTTTCTCTCATTGGACCACAACATGATACTTCAGCTTCCAATCGAAATCTTTCAAGATCTACCAGATTTACAAGTTCTTAATGTGAGGAATAACTTTTTGAATTTTATCAAAGAAGGTGTGTTTAGTCATCAAGGTAATCTCACCATTCTCAACATAGCAAATAATCGTTTGGCAAATATTATCAAAGGTTCATTTTTTGGTTTGTCCAACCTTAAAAAGCTTGAAATGCAATGGAACAGAATACAAACCTTATCAAGAGGCGTCTTTGACAATCTGAAGAGTGTTGAGATTATAAACTGCTCAGGAAATAATATCCAAAGAATTAAAAGTAAAATAGCTACAACGACTTCTTTGAACTTTTTAGATTTACGATCAAATAGCTTGTCGTTTGTTACAAAATCCTCCTTCACTGGCCTTAACAACGTGAGCATTTTGGTGGATAAAGGTGCTACTTGTTGTTTTGCTGAAAATATCAACTGTATTTCCTATTATTCTAAATCAGTATATCTTACATGTAAGAAGATGTTGGATGATGTTCCACTCCAAATATCCATGTGGATTCTCGGGCTATTTGCTGTCGCCTGCAATGCATTTGTGTTCTATCTTCGTTGCAATGACGCGGAATCCAGCAGTGTCCAATCGGTACTTACCATTAACCTAGCACTATCTGATTTCCTAATGGGGGTGGACATGGTTTTGTTGGCATGTGCCAATGAATACTATGGTGAATATTTCCCATCATATTCCAATCAATGGCGAACAGGTGTTATTTGTAAATTAGCTAGCGCACTCTCAGTGCTTTCAAGCGAAGTCTCCGTGCTCATGATTACGTTGATTACTTTTGACAGATTTCAAGGAACCAAATATCCCTTTAGTAGACGTCGTCTAAGACCAACGTCTGCAAAGATATTTGTTACTCTTATTTGGACCATAGGAGTATCACTAAGCGTGGTTCCACTAACACTTTCTGAGTTTTTTGCCGATGTTTTTGAAGTGTCAGAAGTTTGTGTAGGAATTCCAATGTTAAGAAGACCAATTAGTATAACAAACACTAGCTCAATTGAAATAATTTCAAAGGTGCCAATTATTGTCAGCGAACCAACGTATGAATTTGATGAATATTTCCAGTTGATATCCGTAACACAAATGTATAACATTGAATATACAAATATATCTGCATTTTCTGTTTACAGAAATTCAGTAATAGTAGGCTCCCGATTGGCAACGTATTTTTCAATCGTAGTTTTCATTGGCATCAACTCAATTTGCTTCATAATTGTTGCTATTCTTTACACACTCATTTTCAAAACTGCACAACAAACAGCAAGAAGGGCTGGTAGAAAACAAGATGATGAACAAGAACTACGCATGGCTGTAAAGATGTTCGCAATTGTGTTTACAGACTGTTGTTGCTGGATTCCTCTGATAATAGTCTGCATTCTTTCACAGTGTAAGCTTATTACAGTAAACCCGATTGCGTATGCTTGGACTGTTGCCTTCATCATTCCTATCAATTCAGTTATTAACCCATTTCTTTACACGATAATATCACTTATTCAAGACAGGAAGAACTGAGCTTCTTGGATAAACCAAGAATATTAAGAGGAAATATTCACGTAGCAATAGCATATTTAGGTTTTTAAATTGATGATAAAAAGGCATAGAGGATTATGGTTCATATCTTAACACTTAACTGCATGAGGGATTTGCACTTCCGTTAGTGCATAACAGGGTGGTTATGCCCCCCTAATATAACCACTTTCCTAAAGAATTTTATATGAAATCCACCACATGTTAGAAGGCTTCAAAGACATCAACAATAAAGAAATAAAAACTGAAAAAAATGTTCAATAAGAAAACTAGGGGCAAAACATTGATTTTAATTTTGCGCCAAAATGTGCGAAAAAGACACTACTTCGTTTCTGCATTTTCTACGGCATTGCTTCATCTAGATTTGTGCTGATTGCTTAAATTAGTGAAGATTCAACTGTCTTTCTATTATTTCTACATCAGAATCTTACATGTAAGAAGACTGTTGGATGATGTTCCACTCCAAAATCTATGTGGATTCTTGGCTATTTGCTGTCAGTCTGCAACGCATTGTGTTCTATCTCGTTGGCAATGACGCGAATCCGCAGTGTCCAATCGGACGTACCATTCATCTAGCACTATCTGATTTCCTAATGGGGGTGGACCAATGGTTTTTGTGCATGTGCCAATGAATACTATGGTGAATATTTCCCATCATATTCCCATCAATGTGGCGACCAGGTGTTCTTGTAAATTAGGCTAGCGCACTCTAGTGCTTTTCAATCGAATCTCCGTGTTCATGATTACGTTAGATTCTGTGCAGATTTCAAGGAAATCAATATCCCTTTGAGTAGCCGTCCCAAGACCACGTCGCAAAGATTTTGTGACTCTTATTTGGATCCATGGGACGTAAGCACTAAGCGTGGTTCCACTATACTTTCTGCAGTTTTTTTGCCGAGCGTTTATGAAGTGGTCAGATGTGTTGTGTAGGAATTCCAATGTTAAGCAGACCATGAGTATCAACAAACACTAGCTCAATGAAATAAGTTCGAAGGTTGCCATTATTGTCAGCGAACCAACCTATGGATTTGATGACAATTTCAGATAACATCCGTAACAACGTATATTATGAATATACAATATATCTACATTTTCTGTCTACAGAATTCAGTCATATAAAGCTCCCGATTGGCAACGTATTATTTCCTGTTGTTTTTTATTGGCATCAACTATTGCTTCATAATTGTTGCTATTCTTTACACCCTCATTTTCAAATGCACCAAACAGCAAAAAGGGCTGGTAGAAACAGATGATCAGCAAGAACTACGCAGGCTGTCAAGAATGTTTCGCAAATTGTGTTACAGACTGTTTGTTGCTGGATTCCTCTGATAATCGTCTGTATTCTTTCACAATGTATGCTTATTACCGTAAACCCGATCGCGTATGCTTGCTGTTGATTATCATTCCTATCAATTCGGTTATTAACCCATTTCTTACACGATAATATCACTTATTCAAGACGAGAACTGAGCTTCTTGGATAACCAAAAACTTAAGAGGAAACATTCACGTAGCTATATCGTAATTAAGTATTAAAATGATGCAAAAAAACCGGCACAGAGGATTAGGGTTCATTTTACACTAACGCATTCTGTTAGTGCATAACCGGGTGGTTTCCTAAGGAACCCCCTAATAAACCACTTTCCTAAGGAATTTTTTTAGATTACATCCACCACATGTTAAAGGTTTTAAAGACATCACATTAAGAAATAAAAACTGTGAAAAAATGTTCGTCAAGAAAACCTAAGGGCAAAACATTATTTTATTTTGCGCAAATGTCCGAACAGGCACTACTCGTTTCTGCAATTTCTACGGCATTGTTTTCATCTATATAGACTTTGGTGGTAGCTTGCTTTAATATGTGAAGAAGAACATAATTTACCATTTTAAGTACAAACATAAATGTCCCATGCCATTGTAGTCTGTTAGGTCTTGTATATTTACCATAGGTTTCTCAGTAAACCGCTACATGATGTCTAATAAAGATATTATTGCACTAATGGCCTATATACTATATTTTGCAAAATTTTTTTTGCTTATTTACTGTTGTTCATGTCACTATGGTGTATGCTTATGGAATTAGAATCACAGTAACTCTATTACGATTTTTACATTTTTGTCAGGGGCACTTCCGTTATTGCATTAGGATAGGGGCTCCTTAGGGACCCATGCTAATATAAATGCAAAAAACATGCGAATTGATTTGATTTGTTGGGGCACCAGACGCAATCGCGATTTTAAAGTTAGACAAATACAAAAAATATAACCAAATATATTGCAGCGCTAAAAACGCCCGTCGAAAAACCAACCACGGCCCCTAGGAGCTCCCCCTTATGTAGTTCAGTGTCACTCGTTGTACATCAATCATTATCACGGACTTCTGCGTTTTGTCATGTTGAGCTATTTTCAGATAATATATCTCCCTATTTGCGGGTTAATCATGTGACTGGAACGGCAATGTCAACCCTTACGGTCAAAAACAGACACTATGAGTTACAATATGCCAAGGACACGATTCAATGGTGTACTTGTATACACATTGACATGAACTGACATGTGTGATCTGGTATCATAATATCATACCCAAAAAACAGGGGGGTATGTTTTCTAAATCCCTGAGGAATAAAGCTCTGAACTGTGCCAAGGGAATTGAGATTTTACTATCTCATAGTAAGAACTGGTCAAGAACAACCAATGGCGGCGACTCTATTTTAAATTGCGAGAAAGATTCTGATACCTCCCTATACTGTGATCTTTTGTCCGATCGCCTTCCTATATTATTATTATTATTATTTTATTATTCAAGAAATTTATATAGTCGCTCCACAAGGACGACGCTTTTACAAGCCCGAAAATGAATATACAAAACAAAAGAGAAAACATAATTAACGAGGAAAAAGATAATGACTTAAGGAGGCGTTTGAGACCAAACAGAATCCCGCACTTCTGAGAATCAGTCGGCAACTCATTCCAGTTTCTTGGTGCCGCACCAGAGGAAGGAGCGGTCACAGCTTTTAATCTTAGTCCGAGTAACGAGGAGCGATTACGATCGGAAAAGGAACGGGGTCTTGGTCTACATTCCTCAGAATCAAAAAAACAAGTGTAATGAACAAGGTCACTGTAGGTATGAAGGAGCCTCAGCATTGATACACTTGTAAATGAATAAAGCAATTTTGTAACGAATACGCTCTTTCACAGGTAACCAATGATAAAGAGTTAAGCAATCCGATGCCGAAAACGACTGGTCTCGGTCCACAAGCAAAAGCAAGCGGTGCATCTTTGTTTTGAAGACGCTGGAGGCGCTTGATTATCATATTGGCGTGTCACCCGACAGAAGGGAATTCGCATAATGAAGGCGGGAGAGGACCAGTCCCGACGGCATGGTGACCAGGCTTCTTTAGTAATGAACGGCGTATGCGCCATAGGTTTCGCAAATGAAATT
>JAMKCH010082199.1:0-12409 GCA_023653785.1 Ophioderma brevispina | reverse complement strand
TTTTGGTATATAGAAGTTCTATTTCTCATTTGCCGGCGCCGAGGAAAGTTGCGGTGATATATCATAGAGCTATTAACATTAAAAACATTTTCTAGCTGCTATGGACAAAAACCATCTCAAATTTGGTCTACCAAATAAAATAATTTAATAACTAGACTAAAATAATAGACTAAAATAATAGAATAATAATAATAGACTAATAATAATAAAATAGACTACTAATACTACTAATATATAGACTGATAATATAATTAATAGACTTTATTATTATTAGTCTATTATTATTATGCCTAATAATTATAAAAAAAAATAATAATAATCGTCGTCGTCGCCATCGTCATGTGTAATGTTAATTGTCGTTAAAGGGACATAACATGATCATCCCGAAAGCTAAAAAAAATATTTAAAATGTGAAGGAATAGCTAAATTAAAAGTGAAGGATTAAGCTGTAGGACTCCCATAGGTTAAATCCATGAAACGTTGACAGAAAGAAAGAAACCAGAAATATCATAGGTATGAATCCCCATTCAATTACACGTTGTAGTAATGTCCGTACGGGCAGTAATGACTAAAATATCAGATTTTGTCCATATTAGGTTGCTTTTCTAGACGTATCACTTGCAGGGTAGTTAGGGATAAACCTATACTGGTTCCAAAAAATGCAAAATATCGGGGTTGTGATGAGTTTTTGAATTTTCTGATTTAGCAAATCACTGAATGTGTTGCTTTATTATCATCGGCCTGGATCATTGTCGTCATCAACATCTGGTCTTCTCCAGGGGAGGTAGCGCAAGTAGAAATCCCAATTTCAGACGTCGCCATGGTTTAACACGTAAAAGCACAAATATTGACGAAAAATTATGAATTTTTTATATGTTGTTAAGGAATATTTTCTTATTCCAAAACCGTTGAGTTGAAGAATCAACTCCACTGGAAGGTATTTCTGGAATTTTTTTGCTATGAATACGAACGAGGACGCGGTCGTATGTGGGTCATAGAAACACCCATGACCGACTCCCATCAAAGCACCCAAATTAGTGTGTGGTTTGCACCCTCTGTATGCTGTAATTTCTTTTGACCAATTTTGGTGTAGTTGCTATAATGACATGAGGCTGGCAGCCACCCGCTGGTCTTATCGTATTTTACACATTTTCCTGACAAGCACATGCTGCAGACGGCCGTTATATCATCACGCATGCGCCGGCCCTGACCACATGGTCACGAATCCCTTACGGTTACAATGTGTGTTGGTTACATGCGACCAGTGTATAAATAAAAACAATCAAGTACAACAACAACAATAATTACCAAAGGTAGAGAATACAAAAATAACTTCCACTTTATAATTGTTCCACAAAAACGGAATCAAAGTTCGAGATTTTTCTCGAAGTTGTCCGAAAACTGGCAACGGGGGGACTGTCCGAAAACTGGCAAAGCCGTCCGAAAACTGGCACAGTGCTTCGAAGTCATTGTCCCGATGGTGATAATGCAACTCGTATGCCAACACCATTTCAATGCCACCAAGTAAAGTTTGGCTATGGTCATTACGTGGATGGGTTTGGTGGGTATGTAAATATCGATTATTTTTTTTAAATATTTAGCGAAATCCTTAAGAAGTGTAACCTTGAGTTTCCGAGTATCTATTTTTGGTTTGTCTCTAACTTGCAAATATTTGATTATTGTATGTAAAATCTTTACATTTCTAGAAAGGAAAATTGAAGATGAACCTCGATGATGGCAACAGAGTAATGTAAAACTGGCCGTATTTTGAGAAACAGTACGAAAAAAACTGATTTTTCCCCAAAATTTTCAGACAGCATAACAAAAACAATTTGAATTTCCATGATTTATTATGTATTTTGTTAGAAAACAAGACAAATTTGTCTAGGGGACGGGGTTTTTCCATTTTGAAAAATAGAGCCTTACTTTCGAAATAAAATATAAGGAAAAAATGTCAAACAAAGTGGATTTTTACCTTTCTTTCCAAAATTTTGTATATTAGCTGCGAGAATATATAGTTAGAAATCGAAAAATGAAAAATTGAGAAAACCGTTCCTAGAGAAGACGATTGCTATCGTAGGAAGGAAGTTAAACCTTACCTTACTTTATATTTTGGGAGTTATCTTTCTGAAAAATTTGCCAAAATTTTGCGAAAATTGAACATTGAGAAAATCCCGTGTTTAGTAAAAAAGGACTTTTCACGCCTTTCAAGCTGTCTCTTTCTCAAAAAACTTATTTTTGAACTTCAAAATTAGAGATGTTGTGTATAAGTGATGAAAATAATCTTTATGCACTATTGAAGCAAACATCTTTTGTCTCCAACTCCAGAAAATCAGAAGAAATTGAATTCTCATCTGGTATAAATTAGCGCTTTGTTACATTTTACAAAATATTGTTTTCGTTGTTTCAAGATGCGTTCGCGCAAAAGTACATTTAAGCACGCGCGCGCTTAATTACGCAGCAAAAATTTCACGCGCACGCTAGCTGCCGCCTATTGCAGCAGGACGGCGTGAACTGAGAAAATGATGACTTAAAATTCCCGCGTTAAGACCATGTGGTGTTTGTGGCCTTGTCGATGGTCAAATAGCTGTTTTAACCATCGGCAAACACAAAATACAGCTCAGGATTTCTGCAGGGGATAACCATTGTTGGTAACGATTTTTAGAACACAGGTGATGTTTAAAATGGTTTTGCAAAAAATCAGAAAATCGTGTAAAAACAAAATCAGAGGTTAACACTGTCGTAAGTGTCGAAATTGGTAGGCTACCCTATGTTTTTTCTATCAAATTCTGTGTAAATTTTCCCCGACTTTTTTTGAGGGAGTTAATGTAACAATTTTTAGTAGCGTTTCGGGTAACGGACCAGATTTACCCGACCACCTTCCCCTGATGCCTATGAATTCAACAACCTTACAGCTTGTAGTGTCTGTTTACGCTTTATTCTATTAAAGTTGTTGAATTCGTAGTGGTCAGGGGAAGGTCGGGTCAGGTTAAGCCTGGTCAGGATAGGAAATGGCCTTTTTGAGGCCATATCCTTTTATCCTTTCTTTCATTTAACTTCCTGCCCAGGCTATCTGACCTATCTATCGCATATAAGCAATATTTTGATTGGGGTACTTGGAAGGTTCGGTAATGTTGTGTAATGAGCAATCAGAGATAAAACTATAAGAATGGCACGGTGGTATAGTTTACAACGAGATATAGAAAGCACTATTTTGATTGGTTACTCAAGAGGGCTATTGATATTGTGTCCTGTAAAAGAACCACTCAAACAGATGTATCCTATTATTTATTTATTATTTCTTAATCATTTGGCAGTTAACATAAGTACACATAAAAAGGGGGACCGGCAGGCAGAGGCTTGCCAGCTAGGGCCAAACAAGTGAGAACACTGAATTGAAAAGATGTGCGTACCCCACTTCTGCTACTGGTCAATATACAATACAAAATGAATTAAGAATTAAAAATAGAAATAGTTGTTAAAAGACATAAAATAAAAAACATTTAAAAACACAGCAAGGAGTACCCCAACAGGCACACACACAGCAAAGCACTATTACTGTATCCAGCTATTTATTTTCTCACTCAGTTGTCCGGTCTCTAAGTTCACGGCGTACGCAAGCCATTCACGCCCTAGCATAGCAACAAGTTTGAACAACAACAGCTAATTTAGATGGCCCAATCAAAGGTCGCTTAACGATCCAAACAGGCGCGTATGTGCGTACACTGCAGCACACGCGTTAGCAACGGCAAAACCCAGCGAAAAGGAGAAAAGAATTTCCTGGACAGAGGTAACATATGTGGTAGTCCCTAGGTGAAAAAAGGTTTAAAAAGAGCCAAATCAGAAGTAAAGTTTGCTTCATGCCCATATGCTCCAGAAGTCACAGATCCTTACTTAATGTTGCTTTTTGTGTCGGCTTTATTCGACGAAACGAAATGAGACAGGCTTAGTGCATCCCAGGGATTACAGGTTTATTCATCATAGTATAAAATATATGATACCAGAAATAAAGCTATAATCTAATGCGTGCACTGAGGCCCTGATTCGTTTTGTTTCTGATCGAATATCATAAGCCACTTTTTGTGGGAGCAGGACCACTCTACAAAATCCGTGTGCCTTTGTGGTACGGTATTTGTGTATGGATGGGTCACTAAAAAGGAAAGTTTTTTATGCAGTTCCAGTTGTCACAGATTATATTCCTTTGAATATTGTTCAGTAGGAGAGCAATGAAGAGGCCATCTAGCTGGAAATGAATTCCTCGGTCGACAATTTTGGTCTGTCGGATGAAGCTTTTAATTGTATATCATATCCTCTATAAATCGCCAAAATCGGCTCGGGAAAATTTTCTACGAGCAACTTAAGATTGCACTTTTTGTAGGTTAGCGGCAACAGAATTCAAAAAACAGTTGAGTGAAAGGGTTGACCGCGTACAACGCAACGGTTAATGCGACGGCTCAAAAACACCACTAGCGGCGTCTGTCAAACATGTTGCGCTTGCTGTTAATCCACCAGTGGCGTATGTAATTTATCTGACTGATATTTCATACGCTGCAGGTTCGCATAGATAAAAGCAAATAAAATGGCTTATTTTAGGCCGATATGGGCAGGTTTTTGGTTTGTAGGAGTGCGTGGTATGTGTGTCTCATTCAAGTATTGTGTGTACTTTGCGTACATGAATATCTGCATATCTTGCGTGTTTTCTTGTGGGCTCGTTGTGTCTGTCCATATAAGAAGCAAGGGTTCTCTTAGGCGTGGTAGGGCCGTGCCTAAAAAAGTCACACAAGACAAAACAAAAAGTTAGGCCCTACACAAGCAAAGTCGACACAATGATGCATTTGTATATGCAAGTATCGCAGATTATTACATCCCACAAATATTACATAACCAAAAGTTCATCATTAAAGAAAAGTCCAATGGAGCACTCGGGGCATGGCTGGAAGATTATTTGTTGAAAGGGGCTATTGCAAAAAAAAAAAGATCTATGAAAAATTCCCGAGCAAGCCTACAGTTATAGTCAAAGATATATAGAAAAGAAAAACACCGGAATAAATAGGAGAGCTGAATTTTTCGAATAGTTTCCTGATGTGTAGGGAGCAACATCTCAAAAAGGTCCCAAGGAATCCCCTGTGTTGCTATTTAAAGTGGGTAAAGTTTGTACAGAAAGGGTCAAATTATTAAATGTTTCAAAAATGGTGTTCATCAAATGTATACCAACGTTTTATGTGTTAGTCATAAGGATAAAAAGATTATAGTTTGCCTATCTGCGATTTAGGAGTATTTACTAGTGGAACGTAAAATAACTGTCACGGTATACTGGGGGTTAATAAAGGCTCAGGAATGCCTCGATTCTTTCCAAAAGTGTATCAAAGTGTTCGTCTTCTGGTATGAGCTGAATAAGGTATATTTAATAGTTAATGTAATTTTCTGCATAGTTATAGGGCTCTTTATAACATGTTTCTACTTGCATGGGTCTATGGGAGGTTACAAGCCGCTGCCCTATACGGTCAATATTTCGAAGATGTAGCGAGTGTGAATGAACATTTTTGGCCATAAAACTAGTCATCCAACAGGTACGAGTAATTTGGAACAGTTTATTAAAATCAGACGTTTGAAAAATGTTTCCCCGATGACCTGGAACAATTTTGGTGTTGCATGCCTAAAAACTAAGTTAATTGTGTTTACAGCAATTGAGGTTATACAAATTATACATTTCCTTACTCAGGTTTGGCCAGAAAATACATGATCCATACTTCTTAGCTCAATTTGACCATTTAATTTTTTTACCCCATTATTTCTCAAATAGCACCCGGGGGACGAGGTGGACTCTTGGGGACTTTTTGATATGTTGCTCCTTACGAATTCAGGAACTATCCTGAAATATTTATTACTTTCCGCCTTCTGGCTACTAGACCTAAAGCCGGGACTACAGTTAGTCCGATCCTGCTTATAATGCTGTGTTTGTCGGTTTGGTAGATATCGCTTAAGCATAATGACAATTATACATGTATTTCCACATACATGGGTCATTGAACTTTTGGCTAAAAACAACAACCAAATAAGAAGAATGCAAATTTGATGTGAATTTTATTTTATTGCTTATATTGTTATCAGTTGAAGCATGGAGTAGATCTGAAAAGAGAAGTTTATTTACAACTACTGAGTGGTTTTCATAAATTACGACTTCGTTTAACTCGTTGGTGATAAACTAAATAAGGCCTATAAAGGCTTATAAGCATGATAAGAGAAAAAGGTACTTCCATGCGTTTCACATTTCATAAAATTAAATCCATTTGATATTTATCAAATATAAAACCTGAACTGCGTAAGATAAAGGTACACGGCACTTTTGGGAGGGTAGTGGGAAACAAAAACAGTTTTTTATATTACCACAGAAATATTATTTATAGGGTTCAGGTGTTTATACAGAACCAACATATAGATTTTTATAATGTGAATGAGGTTACCGACTTTGGACGAAACGCACTGCATGTTCGTGTTGCAAGCATTCAACACATTTCCACAGCAAAGAGGCTAAGAATTGTGGGTTTGAGAATTCCATTCCTCGAATCGTTTACAGGACCCGTATACGCAGGATTTATTAGGGATGCGGGCTTCAAAAAATGGACCTTCACTTTATACAAAATGGTCTTTGAGACTGTCTTGAACATCTCATAATGGGGACTTTATGTCAATTTTGTCTCCAATATTCTGGACCTTTTTATATTAAAAAAAGGCAAAAACGTGTGTGAATTTTGAGCCCTTATTGAAGGAAATCGAACCCCCTCCCCACCACCCCCCCCTCGTACGGGCCGAATCGTATAACGATTCATAGTACATTCCAAAAGTTATTCAATATAGCCCATGTGTAACAGTCAGGCCAAACTTAGTAAGAAATGAGCTAACAAACCTTACTGTCAGTCAACTGTCTCCCTTGTGGTGTGTAGGGGAGGATAACGGATAAGGGATGAGGTCCGGGAGGGGGGGTGACCAGGAGTATTATCTAATTTTTTGAGCTCTCTTTTTGGAGATTCATAACGCTAATCGTTTGATTGAGCAGAAGCCTTCAAAACTCTCAGGGATTGCACATTTAAGGTTTGAGTATGGTGAGGGCTTAATATTTCCTTTCACCTATACACACAGAGGGAACACACCAAAGATCGATGAAGTCCTATAAACGCAACAAGTTTCGTAAGACGGCCGGACCCCCTCGCCGTAATTATAAAAAAACTATAAGAAATTATCGAAATGTCCATGCCGTTTCTGCCGATATTTGATAAGTTGGTGGGAATCACAGGATGTCCCTTGCGTAAGCATGGGAAGATTTGTGCGTATATCTTGGCAATTGTTTCAAAATCACAAATGTTTGTGCAATCCAATATAAACCGTACACTTATAGATTTTAAAGCTTTTATAAAATTCGTACATCCCATAACGATCGCTTTTTGCCATAAGCGATCTGAAAGCGTCTTGTATATCACGCGTTGTTGCCTTGTTACATCGACAAAATTTTGAGGTTTATTTAAACTTAAAATTCATGAAAAAAACTACCTAAGTTAAGCAGAGCAACTAAAAAAATATTTAGTATTTGTGAAACCTAACATCAGTAGCATGGTGCCTTCTGGTCAAGGGTGTGTATTTTTTTTCAATTAGGCCTATACGTCATCTTTATATATTATAAATAAGGAAAACAAAGTGGGATCATCAACATCAAACAACCATCTACTAATAAAATGAAAGGTTAACTTTTCTGTCCCTATTGGTGATAAGCAAACACAGTTTGTTTGTCATTTCAAAAAAGGGGACTTGTTGCTATGGATCTATACGTGTTCTGTTATGCCAAAGATTTCGGTGTGCTCTCTAGAAAACTATTTAATAAATTTCATATCCTGACAGATACGATGTTTCCTTTAGGTTTTAGTCTGTAATCAAACATTTTTAGCCCCACCAACGAAAACCTGTTAGGTCTATAGGACTGTTGTAAAAATCAGATCACGACCGTGTTTGTGTACATAGATATTTGACATTGTGCACTATAACCGCTGATAACTTTTCCTGGTATGAAGCATTTTTAACGGCATCTCGAATCTTATTTTCACCTTCTTTTTACATATCTTTATCCACTGGCAAATATTTGCCCAATTCTGTTCGTTATTTCCCGGAGCGGGTGCTCCCTGCTCCCGCGCTTTTTGAAACCCTGAAAATTGTATTCGTTGGCAAAGGGATTCAGGTGGTTAAATCCCACATTTTTTGTTCGAGCCGGACTTTATCGTTGTGATGTCAACAAATAAATAAAATGTTTTTTTAATTATTTCTTAAAAATGACAAGACGATGCATGACATAGACACAACGATCCATTAACAATGAAAACTGGTCATTATGTTTTGTAAATTGTAAATTTCTTTCCAACACTTTACGTTAAAATGTTATAACTGGCACCGCATTTTGATCACTTACACACGCACACACAAGCACATTTGCCCCTTGGACCTTTTTTATTATTGTGCTCGAATGATAAATTTATGGAACATCATTCAATGTGAATACGAAAAGTAACAGCGTATTAATATCAGTCATATGAAATTAACTGACGCACAATTTGCCACAAAAAGCAAAGAGCAAAGCGCGTCACGTTTGAAGTTTCATCCATTTTCACGGTATTAGCGTTTTCAAGCCGTCGCATTTCCGTTGCGCGATACGCGTCACCGTTTAACCCAGTTGGTTTAGGAATTCTATTTCTGTAAGTAACAAAAAAGACAATCTTTAGTTGCTCGTAAACAAATTCCCCAAAGGCAGATTTGGCGATTTTGGATATGTGATAGTAGATGATTAATAAATGCATCGAACAGTACCAAAATTGTCGACCGAGGAATTATTAATTCGAAGCTTGCTGAACTTCCCTCACGACTGCCTGAACTATATAGTGAGCGTGATCGCCGAGAACCACTAAACTCCAGTTAGTAATTATTCATCTGACCCAGCAAGCCAGTGATATTTTGGACATGTTTTGTAACTGATTTACATTAATTCTCCATTCTCCAGGGGCTCCCCTGCGGGTTCGGGGGTTTAGAATTGGCCCGATGTGTTCCCTGATGTCTGTAAAAGGCGACTAAAATGGGGCCCCTGCGGGTTCGGGGGTAAGAATTGGCCCGATGTGTTTCCTGCATGTCGTTAAACGGGACCTCTCTAAAAGGGGGCAACTCGTCTGTTATTTGAAACCGACGGGTTGTATTAAATTTAGGATTATATTATAAATGTGTTAATGATTTGACTGTGCATTTGATATAAGATGTCTGTGTAGTATCGTTTAAGTACATGTAGCTTGAAAATCATTAACAGAAAAACAAAAACAGATTTCTCAATTAATATGTTGTACATATGTAAGACCACCTATTTATTTTTTTTGTAATAGTAAAATAGTAGCATGTATTCGGGTTCTACTGTTTATAATTGGTGATGTGTGGTAATTTTTACAAATCTATTGTTTGGGCATTATATGCCCAAGGTGTATTGGATCCATTTATAAAATGTACATGTACTGTGTGTGACAATCTATTTGGTTGAAAGGGGATCTCATGTTTGCATGTTTGATTGTTGTGATTGTCCATTATCTGTATTTGAAGTTGAGTTTTGCTTGGTACATGGATGAGTGATGATCTTTGTCATCAGTCTATGATGTGTATAGTTATAAATTGATCAGTAATCTTTTGAACTTTGTTTTTCTAAGTGTATCTTTGCAATTAGTTGTTGGTTTATCTTGTTAATACATGGATAGGTGATGCTCGTTCATCACTTATGATGTGTATCCTTTTGAATTGTTAATTGTAATTTGAATTGAAAAGAAGTTGTAATATTGCGGTGTTTTTTATATTTTAATGTTAAATGACAAATGTGTAAATGACACGATATAACAAATTGTGTGAGTTTGTCGTTTAAACTTTAATACTCACTACTCACCCATTCTCCCAGGAGCATGGAATAATGACCCAATAGACTGCTAAGATCTGGTACCATCAGTGTGTAAGATCATGAAGGCAGACATGCCACCAACTCAGTTTCCTATACCACCATCTGGTTGTAGTCTGGTCTTGGTTTGGTTAGGAATGTTCTCTGGTCCTGTACTTGAATAAGATACTGTCACAGCCAATAACATCCTCAAAACCTCGGGTGCATCGTCGCACTGCAGTAGTACCCACTTCCCAGTCTCTGTCCAGATTTATTTGGCATGAAATGGTGTCTCATTTCCCAACAAAAGTTCCAGGAGAACAATACACCATATGTTTGATGCTGACAGTTGCAGCATTCATGTACAGATGTCTGTTATTGATCATGGAATGTGTGAGTCCCCCCATGCAATTGTGTCTTATTTGTAGAATTAATTTTAGCAGTTGGCAATTAATTTTGACAAATGATATATAAGTAGGGACATGCAAGGAGCCGAAACCCTCGTAAAAATCAGAAAAATTCACTGTGAGAACTAGCCATATAGGCCTACAATATCATGAGTTATGGGTTATAAGGCCCTCCTATGCCCATTCTCCAGAGAGAGCTGTGTTAAAACTAGACATGTAGGAAAAAAGGCGAACTAAATGGGCCCCCTGTGGGTTCGGGTAAGAATTGGCCCGATGGGTTCTCTGAATGTCGAAAAAGGCGATAAAAGGGCAATCGTTTATTGAAACAGCGGGTGTATTTTTAAATTTAGGATTATATTATAAATGTGTAATGATTTCGACTGTGCAATTGTATTATTAAGATTTCTGTTGTATTACTCGTTAAGTACATGTAGCTTTAAAATCAATTAACATGGAAAAAAAAACAATGTATCAATTGACTTTGTACATATGTAAGACCACCTATTTATTTTTTTTGTAATAGTAAAGTAGTGCAGTATTAGGTTTCTGAATGTATAATGGTTGATGGTAATTAAAATCTATCTGTTTTGGGCATATGCCCAAGTGTATTGGAGCCATTATAAAATGTAATTAGTGACAATTATTGGTCTGTAAATGGGATCTCCATGTTTGCATGTTAGGATTGTTGATTGTCGATTGTCCGTATTTGAAGTTGAAGTTTTTGCTTGTACATGGATGAGTGATGATCTTGTCATTCAGTCTATGAAGTGTATAGTTATAAATTTATCAGTATATCGTTTGAACTTGTTTTCTAAGTGTATCTGGCAATTGTTGGTTTATCTTGTTTTATACATGGAGAGGTGATGCTCGTTCCATCAATGTATGATGTGTATCCTTTTGTAATGTTAATTGTAATTGAATTGAAATGAAGTTTTAATATTGCGTTGTTTGTATATTTAATGTTAAAATGACAAATGTTAATGACAGAATATAAAACAATTGTGTTGAGTGTCGTTCAACCTTAATATCTCACCTACACCCATTCTCCAGGGAGCATGTGGAATGACAAGACTGCTCAGATCTGTACATTCAGGTGTAAAGATCATTGAAGGCAGACATGCCACCAACTCAGTTTCCTATAACACAATCTGGTTGTAGTCTGGTAAGTTGGTAGAGAATTTCTCTGTCCTGTATGAATAAGATATTGTGCACCAGCATAATAACATCCTCAAACTCGGGTGCATCGTAAACTGCAGTAGTACCCACTCCCATGTCTCTGTCCAGATTTATTTGGCAGGAATGTTGTCGCATTCCCCAACAAAAGTCCAGGGAACCAGACTACAATCTGTTGATGCTGGACAGTGCAGATAATGTACAGATGTCTGTTATTGTTAATCCTGGAATGTGTGAGTCTCCCATGCAAAATTGTGTTCTTATTTGTAGAATAATTGTAAAGCAGTGGCAATTTAATTTTGTACAAATGATATAAGTAGGACAGCAAGCGATTAACCTCGTAAAAATCAGAAAAAACACATGTGAGAAATCTAGCATATAGGCCTACAAATATGCATGATTATGGGTTATACTGCCCTCCATATGCCCATTCTCCAGAGAAGCGGTGTATAAAACTAGACATTTAAGAAAAAAATCATGTTCCCACAATGAAATTGTAAAATTTGCACAGGATGTAGTTAGTGGAACAAGCAATCCAAATCAGTTGTCAACACTTCAGTATTATATTTCTTTTATTCTGGTTTTGTGAATATTTAAGAGACTTTTAAAACAGCTGTGTCCAGGGTGGGTACAACCTTCTCCACCTTTAGCTATCATATACTCCATATATGATACGGATTATGAGTGTTTTGTTTTTATATGGGATTGGGTCCTTATCCTACTCTTGCACCTATGTTGAAGACAGACAGTGACTCTGCATCATGGTCAGATGCTACAGACAAGTGTGCAGCTCAAGGAGGCCATTGGTGACATTGGTGATAGGTGAGTGGATAAGGACAGAGTATTTTAAGTCCAAACTAAATAGTATACTATTTTATACACAAAT
>JAMKCH010082198.1:0-14092 GCA_023653785.1 Ophioderma brevispina | reverse complement strand
TGGTCCATGGCCGTTCAAGAAGACAAGGTTACATAAGTCCCTCGACTGATATAAATCCACAGTATAATAGTTCCAAGATAATCACCACGATTTCTATGCTGTCCACATTTGGAATCCTATTTTGATTCAGAGCACTTTCGGCTTCAAAGACGGACAGTAGAATAATTACAGCAATCTGCTCACCATGCAGTATCGTATCCTGGCACTAGGTACTTGTTGTCTGCTCCTTAATGCAGAGTAAAATCAGCTATCTTCAGCTAACTGTTAGTAGGGCCTGCTGGCAGAGAGTCCTTCCATTCCAGTGATAGTATTTAAATACTCAAAGATAGATCCCCTTTCTAACAATATCCATTACATCATCCTCTGCACAAAACATACCCTTACATAAGCCTGACCAAATAGTTAATTCATCACCTCGAATTACACACTTCATTATAAATAACTTATGGGGAAATTCCCTGATCTTACAATGTTTGATCTCAAAACATTAAGACAGTTTTCGAAGTTAGGCATCCTGGGGAATTCCCCACTTCCCCTATTGTTGCAATCTAAAACAGTGCACCTGCATAAACAATCTAGGGAATCCCCTTCTCTCTCTTTTATGTAAACAACGTGCTTTTCCCGTGATCAAATCTTTTCTCAAATAAATGAGAAAATAATATTGTTTAAAAAGTTTAATCAGAAACAATGGAAGGCCATTTATAACAATACCTATACTTGTTTACAAACATGCAAATATCTGGATTTATTGATGATTTTTTTGATTTTCTGATTGAGCAAAACAATGATAGTGACTTTAAGCTCGCAAAGTCTATGTGTCACAAACGAAGGAATTTGGTAATTAGGATAATTATTACGGGGATCCTGATCTAATTCAACGGCTGCGGAAACAGCCTTCCAATGGGAATAGCGCCATGTACGTGTCTACGCTCACTCCACTAGTGTTTTACTGGTTCGGCAAGTCAAGTTAGAGGTTATCTCTCCAGGTGGCCCACTATTTCATAATGGACGGACATAAACGTTAGCATTTCCAGCTTGCGTAGGCCAATCTGGGATCCCAATTCTATTACCAAAATAGCTTATTTTTATGATAAATACGCTTTCTTAGCATTGTCGGTTCGCAGGGTAATAGTTTCCTACACAATACCAACGGAAACTGTGCCAACAAATAATCAACTTTTGAAAATGGGGCGCTCTTCCAAAAATGTGCCATTATTGCTTTTTTAAGTGAGATAATAGTATTTATATACAGCTAGCCAAATTGCCATTTCATCATTAATGATAAAGGAAACCAAATTCTAGGTTTTATAAAAAGCTACAATGAAGAACATTGTAGTGTCAAATACAACAAACGTATTGTGCACAAAGTTCTCTATCTTTTGTACTGAATACATGTTCTGGGGGTCCCCAGTCTATATAGATATATAACAGAAATGTGTTCAAAAAAGGTGGCAACATTCAGAAATTAATTTTTTTTTGAATGTGAAAAAGCAATTTCAAGAAAACGTGATAAAGTTTTATGGGGTAAAGCAGTTCTCAGCTACATAAAACTTTTTTCCTGAACAATTGAAATGATTTTAAAGGAAATTTAGAGCAAATTAGAAAAGCATGTCAAATCATGTTGGGCCATCCCATTTACTGTTTGGAAGTTGTTCTGGGTATGAGAATGGTGATGAATGATGAAAGCTGTTGAAACTTTTTGGGGCGGTTGACCAAACCATTTGCCAGTAGGCAACTCTACTTGGAAGATCATTTGCAAGGAGTCCATCCCTCTGCTAGATGTGGTACAAATGCCAGTCCATAGTCAAAGTGCAATGTATCTTGTGCTGGGATTTCCTTGGAGTTGCCATCTTATGTTGTTTGGTGGTTGCCAGAAGTGTTTGCTGTTCCATTGTTGCCTCTTTTCGATTTAAGCTCACTCTTTGTCTCTGGTATATGTCACCATTTCATTTATTGTATCTTGTTTGGTAAGGACCTATTGCTGAGACACAAATGAACTAGTTATACATTTGATTTCGTCTGAATGAAAGTTGTCACTAATCGCAGCTCTCAGTGGAGAAAATTATGGATGTTTATGGTTAACGGTTGAGGTCCAGCCATCTTGAAGCAACACTAAATGTGAAATGATTTAACTCATTCTGAGGATATAATGCAGTTTTGTGTCGCCTGCTTTATTAGCAGGAAGACACATAGGGATCACTTGTCCATTGTGTTTGTTGCTTCGTCGTTGTTGTGTTGGAGGTCTGTGGTTGTTGATGGTAACATTGCCCGTAATATCCTTATACTTGATGGATTTTAACCCAAACTTGGGTCACACGTGCAACATGGCACCCCCCATTTGTTGAGTTAAAGGGCACTTGCAAAGGTATAGGTCATGTGAGTACAAGTTGTAAAATAGGCTGAACATGTAATCTGGGCTTTGTTTGAAACAGCAATTGAAGTTCAATTGGAACCAACTTGACTATAGGTGCAACATGGCAACCTATTTGTTGATGAGGTCAAAGGTTTTTTTTTAAAGAAAATACAATGTTGTGAGGTCAAGTTGTACGATAGGCTGATAAATGTAAAATTGACCTCATATGAAAAGGTGAAGTTCAATTGGAACCAAACTTGAGTCATAGGTGAACATGGGATCCCTTCATTGTTGATGAGTCAAAGGTCACTGGTCGAGGTCAAGGTCATGTGGGCCTATTACTTCACTAAATGTATGGGAATAGATGTCACGTGTTGGCTTTTTTGCTACAATTCGAATTTTGGGTCTTAAAATGTAGTTAATGGGACCATGGAATCCAAATCAAATTGTTACCATGTTTATCCCTTCCGTTTGGCGACCATCTTGGATTTCAAAGTGGCCGCCATTTTCAAAATTTTGCTCTAGATTGGACTTCTGAGCAACATAGAAGGTTCAAATTGGTGGTAATACTAAGTTTTATGTCAAGGAACACAAATATCACATTCAGAAAGTCGCAGTTGTATCCTTCAGGCGGACATCTTGAATTCAAAAATGGCCGCGTTTCGACATTTTGCTCTATATCTGGAATTCTGAGCAACATAGATAGCCCAACATGGAAGCAATACCCATGTTTGTGAGTTCAAGGAACACAAAATTACATCCGAAAAGTCAAAGATTGTTTCCTTCTGGCGGCCATCTTGACTGCAAAAATGGCCGACCCATTTTTAATATATACTTCGTCAAATCGGGATTTGAGCAACATAAAAGGACCATTGGTGGCAATACCCATATTTGTGATGTCAAGGAAAACACATTTATTACATTCAGCAAGTCGTAGATTGTTTCATTCAGGTGGCCATCTTTGAATTTCCAAAATGGTCGCCACTTTTCTTATACGTCGCCCAATATCTGGACTTATGAGCAACATAAAAGGCTCCCATTTGTAGCATACCCATGTTTGTGATGTTATTGATATTGATGTTTTGGCAGAGTGTCACCGTGAGACAATCCCAACAGAAAAGGGTGCGGGGGACCTGGCGAGTCCCAGCTATTATTAGCTAATGACAGCGGATATTTCAACGTAGCCTACAGCACCAGGGTTAAAGCCCGGGATTTTTAAGTTCAGCCTCGGCCTGGAAGAATAAGAAAAATGCAGTTACAGGACGGTGGTGAGGTTTCTTTTATCCCCAAGGCTCTCAGTCACGTGCCAGCCTTCAACTGTAATTGAGGCCCATCCTGAAGCTTACAAATGATGGGTAAGTCCTAAAAATACAGTCATTTGCTGATTCCAACCAGATGAAAATTGTCTCTCGTTTACCTGGGACTGTTCCACTGCCACCGGTGAAGTTTTAGCCCATAATCTTCTGGGATCCCTGGAGAGATTGCGGTTGCTAGACTGGCCTGGGGACGTGCTGTTCACATGCAGAGGGGGGGGTCCAGCGGAGGTGGGGTGTGCGTAAGGGAATTTGTGAAACGGTTAGTTCTTGTTGCCACTGGCAAAAATCCAAACTCAAGCAGTTAGACTGTGCCATACAGTCCCAAATTGGAAACTATCCAGTTGGAATACATTCTGGTCAGAGAGGGGGTGGATTAAGCATTAAGAACTCAAGAGAGCCTAACACTTGAAGCTGTTAAGTCTGATCATCGAATTCTCTGTCTCTGGGAGCAGGATAAGTTACCATCAGAATAAACCCCTCTAGAGGATCCCTTGAAAATAATTGACCAGAGAAGATACCAGTAGATTCCCACATGCATTGCTTCCATTGGCAGTTTTTGTTTACAGGTTTGTCATGGTGAATCGTTTTAGAGATGAAACTTTCTTAAAATGAAGTTTGTGATCAGTAGTCATTTAGCCAGGTTCATCACTAACGATTCACATCCAGTACATGTACAAAAAACCTACAATTGGAAGCAAACATTCTGGAAGCTACTGAATCTTCTCTTAAATGAATGGAAAGGGCTAGTGGGGAGTACAATCTATGCAAGCCAACGACTGTACCAGTCATAACAGGTTCAACACTCTAGTTGACCAGCTTGACGATTGAACCCCAGCACGATATGAATGCTGTCACTTTCAGCCAACAAGAAAGAAATTACTGGAGATCTTCTAGAAGAAAGAAGAGACTACTGCCTTGCCCCAATGACAAAGTCATCAAAAGCCAGAGAAAAACGTAAGTTTGCAGCCAAGAAGAAGCACCGTACTAAAATCCACCAGAAGCTCCACAAAGAACCTTGATGCCGCTAAGGCGGCACGTGATTGATTGCTTCACGTGGTGCTTGAGGAGAATGTTAAGTCCAAGGATGAACCACTTGACCACCCTACTCTAAATACAAGATGCTGCTGCAGGGAGGCACTGAAGGGAGTGACTGATAAGAAAAGCTACCCCACATATAAATCAAAGGTAAAAAAAAACTGAATGATTGCGCCTCGACCACATGGTTCAGCACTTAGTTCGCTACTTAGCAAAAACCAGTTCAGAAAAACATTAACCTTGATGAACATTTCTTCAATCACAAGAAGCAGATGCCCTTCCTATAAAGACGGAACATTTCACTATTGTTAAGTCCCGTGACCAAGCCAAAAAACCAACTCTAAAACTACGGATTACAAAACTCCATGAATAACTAGAAATAACTGTGAACTTACTTGATTACAAATTTTAAAACAAGTATTCATTTTAATTGGGTGTTAATATCAATATCAATCAAACATCAATTAGGTAGAATCAATAATCAAAAGATTAATCTATAATAAAGTGTTAATTAATGAACTACTAAACTTACTACTGTGTGGGGCCGCGAGCGGGCTGCAGCAAGGATACTATTAAGATGGCCAGGAAGAACTTGAAAGAGTCCTGGCGACATTTCCAGAGCAAAACTTCACTTTATAGTGGGAAGTTGTCCACGAGAGACTTGTCCTGTGAAGAAAAACAAAGCTCCTAATGACTCCCGAAGCTTGGAGGACGACTAAATATAAAGTCCAAAAAAGTGCTTTGTAGCTTGTTTATCCTTGATAACTCAGAGGCCACGAAATACGGAAACAGAAGACGGCTACACAATCGTACGGACGGACTTAAATTGAAGCTGAGACTACTGTGACAATGTCCACTATATGGAAGGATTGTACTAGACTGATTACTGTAACTGTCAACTTGGAAACTCTGCTAATAAGTTGGAGCACGATGGTATTTTACACTCTCCTGGAGTAATAATGTTGTGAGAGTTGCCTATCTTCTCTCACAGGGCTTTATATAGCCTCTCAAACAATACTAGAAGGACCTGGTCCTCTATATGAGCATGTGCTAAATATATACATACATCATAATGGTCTGGAAATGCCTCTTACCATTCCAACATGTACTGTATAGATTGGGGATCTCATAGCAGCTACTCACGGATGTGTATTTATACAGCAGTGCGCCACCTATAGGTCAGATCCTACCACATTGGTGATCTCCTAGACTCCAGACTTTATAATGAAATCACTAAGGTTCTAGACGCTTCTCCGGTTTTCTGGTTTCTTTCTGAGATCTTCTGTTTCATTCTATTTGCGTCACACACACCAGTAGGACATAATCCAGGTATATTTTATATTAATTATTTAGACTAATTTATAATAATTATGTGCTCATTTTATGACGTAATCTTGCTCAAAGTGAAATAAGTCATTGCTAATTCTTGGGGGCTGTAACCACCCACCCCCCCCATGAAAGAAAGAAAGTTTGATTGAAAAGCAAACTTTTGTTGTAAACCTATTTAAGATCTCAATATTCTTAAACATTCATTATTTTTTTTTTTTTTTTTTTTTTTTTTTTAAAAGCTTTACTTGATTCTGACTAATACACAATTCTGGATAAGGCATAAGCCATCACATTATCTTGCCTTTGATGTGTTTGATGTCTAGGTTTGTTACTCTTGCAGGTAAAACTCCCAAAAAACCTCACCAGAGGCCTATGATTCTTGTTTTCATCCTGTGGATGAAGGTGAGGGGGTTGTGACTGTGAAACAAGCAATGGGTGGCAATGTGGTGCCCAAAATAAACATCAAAAATTGCCCCAATGCCAAAATCAGAGCAGACATCCTTCTCAATAGTGAGTATTATTTGTGCTTGTTAAACGTCTTGGAGAAATACGAAATAGGGTGTCTATTCCGTCTTCTCCTTCTTGCATCTGCCCTGCGGGTTCGGGGTCGGGGTTTAGAATTGGCTCGGATGTGTTCCCCTGCATGGTGTAAAAGGCGACCTAAATGGGAGCCCCCTGCGGGTTCGGGTTAAGAATTGGCCCGATGTGTTCCCTGCATGTGTTAAAAGGCGACTAAAAGGGGCAACTTCGTCTGTTATGTGAACAAGGGTGTATTTAAATTTAGGATTATATTATAAAATATGTGATGCTATCTCGACATGTGTAATTGTATTATTTAAGATGTTTGTTGTATTACTCCGTTTAAGGACATGTAGCTTAAATCAATTAACATGAAAACAAACAAGTATCAATACATTTGTACATAGTAAGACCTATTATTTTTTTGTATAGTAATATAGCATGTATTAGGGTTTGTACTGTATATTGTTGAGGTTAATTTAAAATTCTTCAGTTTGGGCCATAATGCCAAGTAAGTGTATGGGAGCCATTTATAAAATGGACATGTATGAGAACACCATCTATTTGGTCTGTAAGGGGATCTCATGTTTGCATGTTCTGATGTGATGTCGATTATCTGTATTTGAAAGTTGAAGTTTTTGCTTGATACTTGGATGAGTGATGACCTTTGTCACGTCGATGGGGTATAGTTATAAAATGGACGTATATCTTTTGAACTGTTTACTTGAACATGTTTTCTAAGGGTATCTTTGCAATTAGTTGGCTTATCGTGTTTTACATGGATAGGTGATGCTCTGGTCCATCACTGTTATGGATGGGATATCCTGTTGTAATGTTAATGGTAATTTGAATTGAATGAGAAGTTTCTAAATATTTGCGTTGTTTTTTCTATTTAATGTTAAATGACAAATGTAATGACACGATTATAACACAATGGGTTGATTGTGTTAAATTTTAAATACTCACTCACTCACTCACTCCTTCTTGCATAAGAACTCCACCAAACCCTATGTCACTGGCATCTAATGGCCAACTTGAATGGTTTGAACAAGTCTGGTGCAATAAGAACTGCGTTCTTTTTCAAATAATGCAGTATGGCTTGATTTGCTGGAACACTAATTTCACATTACCTGTGACCAAACAATTGACATTTTTGGCTAGCAAGTTGTCAAAGGATGGCAAATATCTGAAAAGTTGTACAAAAACTTACTCGTGAAATCCAGCCATACCTAAGTATCTCTGAAGTTCTTTCCTTGTACTAGGTGTGGGGAACGTCTCAAATTGCTTCAACTTTAGCTGACAGGCTTGACCTTGGCCTGACGTACTAATGGGCCTAAATAAGTGACATTGGACATGGCAAAACTCACTCTTGACTAAAGTGACTGTCAGTTGTTTCTGACAACTTTCTGAAACAAGTGAGGAGCTGCCCAATGTGTTGATCCCAAGAGTCTGACTGTACACAATCAAATTCATCAACATAGGCTTCACAGCTTCTATGTCAGCAACTATCTGATTTACCATCTTTGGAAGGTGTGCTGGTGCGTTTTCATACCCGCACGGCATAACTCGATACTGAAAAAGCCCATACGGCGTGCAAAATGCTGAAAGTTCTTTTGCACCGATCAGTAAGGGAAAACCTGCAATAAAACCTTCAAAAGGTCAACCTTGCTGACATACTTGAATTGCCAATTTTGTCAATGCAATCATCAATAGAGTATCGGAAATGAATCAGGTCTTGGAATCATTGATTTCCCCTTCTGAAATCTGTCACAAATCTAAAGAACCATAGGTTTGGAACCAAAATACATGGGAAACTCCATTCACTTTTGCTTGATTCAATTTATTATTGTTTGCCAAACAGTACTCTATCTCTTGTGAGTGGTATTTTCTTCATAGGATTTACTCTGTAAGGGTGCTGTTTTATGGGTGCACCAATCACCCACCACAAACATCATGGTAAGCAGAGTGTTTCTTTCTTACTAGGGGAATCAGAAAAATATCCTCAAACTTATGAATCAACTGCTTGATTTCACAATGTTGGATTTTCTGGAAAGATGGCCTATTTTTGTATCCAAATCTTTGAGCACATCTGAATTTTGCACTGATTGGATAGTCGGGCTGATTGTCATCATGTTGCCAATATGTACAAATTCAGTTTATGATTGTCATCATGTTTTACTTTCCTCAGTATGGACTTACAGAGCACTGGTTTTGCACTGCCATCATCATTTCTACCTACATAATCCAATCAACATATTTAAATGGCCCCAATTGCATACTCTTAAGCCTATCTGGCGTTTTGATTATGTAGTTCAACCATGTACTTGACTCTATTCATAGGGGACAATGGCCATCTTGCCTGCCAGTGGAGTCAGAGTGGAAACAAAGGACTAACACTTGTCTTCCTGGCCATAAAAACCCTACTCTTGGCATCTTGTTCATACCACTTCTTCATTTCGGTTTGGGCTTGCTTCAAATTTCCCCTGCCCCATTTCATTTGCCCTATGAGCTATACTTAAATTTGGAAACATAGTTCAAAAAGGTTGGTGTCTCAGTTTCACTCCATTCAGCCATTTCTCCTTTAGGGTTTTCAAGGGACCGAGAACTGTACGCCGGAAACTAAATCAAAGGGACTGAACCTAGGGTTCCTGAACTGCTTCCCTTGAGCGAACAATAACCAGGGAAACTCCCTCATCCCAGTCCTCTCCAATTCCAAAACAGTAAGTCTACTCATTTTCTTAAGAGTTTGGTGGAATCTCTCTAAAGCTCATTGGGGAACGCATGGTAGGAACTGGACAAATACTGTTCTCTCCCTAAATAAACATACTTGTTGAAATAGGCCAGATGTTAAAATTTGAACCCTGATCTGACTGAATTGGCTTAGGTAGGCATACAAGAGTAAAAACTTGGTCAAAGCCTTCTCTACAGTTTTAGCCTTAATATTACTTAAGGGTATGAGGGCTTAGGGAAAACATGGTTTGAGGCACACATTATAGTCAAAAGGTACTGATTACCTGACTTATGTAATGGGAGAGGTCCGACACAGTCAACTAGGACCCTACTAAATGGCTCTCCGAATGTCGGGTTTCAGAGGAGCTGGCGGGATTTTTGATTAGGCTTGCCAACAAATTGACAAGTATGACAAGATCTACAGTATTCAGAAACATCCTTTCGAAGGGTAGGCCACAAATGGTTCAAAATCCTATCATGTGTCTTCTTGACTCATAAATGTCCTGCACTAGGATATCCTGGGCCACATGCTGATGACCTCCCGGTGATAAACCTTTGGGGACAACTACTGAGAAAAACTTTCCATCATGTTTGGCGGAGCATCAGGTGGCCTCCATTTCCTCATCAGCACACCATGGTTTGTTAAAAACACACAGGAACGTCTCAAGAACTCCTGCAGGGTTACTGCCCTTTGAATAAAGTTCTTGAGTGCAGTCATTCTCTGTTCAAGAAACTAAACTTGTATGACGTAAGGGATCATCATCATGATCCCCCTATGCAATTGTCAGGGCCTCCATTTGTTTGGAGAACCTATCTCCCTGAGAGGGAAGGTGACCTGGTTCATCTAATTTGACATGAAAACGTGTCTCGAATCTAAAATTTGGGACAAGATCTCCTAATTCATATAACTATTGGCTTCAAGCATGGCTTTCTTAGCCATACTCCTAGAACTGACAAAGGCTGGATAACTGCACTATGCATATCCTCGATGTTTATTTTCGTGCAGGGATTCGTGGGAACGATTGTTCGGATATAATTTCCCGGCTGCCCAAATCATTCCCTAATAAACATTGAAAAAAACACCTTGACTGGAAGTTCAGCCGACTCCTACTATGACGTTTTTATACCTGAGACCAAATCAGACTGCAAATTCACTGTTGAAGAGGGACACTAATAATATCCATACCTATACCTGATCAAAGCATTCTCACCGGTTGCACTTAACTTACTAAAGGGCAATGGACACCCTCCAAAAATTACTGACTGGGCACAAAAGGTGGCCGCATGATCTTATAGGTTTTGGATCAACTTGTCACCATAAAGCGACACTGAACCCTCCCAAAACCCATAATGGTTCAAAGTCGTCCCTAACTTTCTCAGCAGACTCAGCATCCTTCTGTCTAAGAGCCTGAGGTCCGTTCCCGAAAGTGGTCTTACGACAGTCGTAGCCTCTTCGATCGCAACTTTGCGTAAGTTCACATTACGAATTTACTGCGTCCCGAAACTTAGTATGCACTTTAAGATTTTCTTCAAAATACGAAAAATCTACGTCTGTCGTAAATAGAACGTAAGCTTTTTCCACGACTGTTCACTGAGTTCCTGAAACTAAACTTAGTCGCATGATTATCATAAAGTTACGCGAGTTTCTACGTATACTCAGAGGTTGACCGTAGACTTGTCATATAACGATACCAAGTTGATATCTGACATTCATGGACGAACTAGTATTCGTGACTTTTATTTGGAAAAGGGGAATGTGAGGCTGGAGATGATTGTATGGGATTATTCCAACCATCTGAACCTTTCGACGACCCGGGGGGGGTCATCTCTGTGTTGCTTTGGGGGTGATGTGTGTGTGGGGGGTGTATGGTTTTGTGGGTGTTGGTGTTTTTTTTTGTTTCGTCAGTGGTCAACCAATGACAGATTTTCAAAAACTAATTTTTAAATAATTATGTAGGCCTATAATCTCTTGTCGAATTTCTCAACAAGTTCAAAACAAATTCCCCCCAACTAAAATATGACTCTTTTGTGTGTTTAATTTAACCTAACATTTTTAGGGGCATGCTCCCCAAAGGCCTCCGAGTTTTCAGCACATCGCCGTTACTTCCAAAGTGAGTGATCCCCTCCCCCACGTTGATTAGGAAGTGACTGAATGAGTTACAGCTGACTAAATTGTGAAAACTATAAAAAAGTAGTGTTCTTTTTCCAATTTAGTGGGAAATGAGTACGTGTGTTCTGTCTGTAGGCCTGGATGAACACGTCACACCGACCTCGTGATTATTAAGCTTAAAGGACACTGGCCAGATGTAAGGGTTTGAGAGAAAGTTCTCTTGATTTACCCAGCTTACCGCCGCATTGACAATTGTAAAACAAAAGTAAACATATTATTGTAAGGTGTTGTTTGCTAAAAAGTTCAAATGCTTAAATTTACCGTCTACAAGAATAAATGCTTTGTGCATTATATACTGACACCAACTGTATTCGTCATGGAAACTAATAGCCTATACCCTATGCCCAGGGGTGTTCCAACCTTTTGCGCAGGGGGGGGGGGCCACATTGGTTGAATCAGCAACTACTTGCGGGCCACACAAGTAATAGGGTTTCAAGTTTGGTTTATGACGTTTGTCTACAGGAAGTCTGAAATTGACACGAATTCTACCCAATATTTGGGAAAAAATAAGCTGACCATAGCAATACCAGAGATGCAGATTTGAGGTCAAAAAAATTAACACAAATTTTCCATTTTTGTTGATCTTTTAGCAAATTTTGAAAAATGTTGGCTTCATTGAGGATGGATTTCATTAATTTCCCACAATTTTAGAAAATGTTGGTTTCAGATTGATGAAATAGGGCAAATTTTCCACAAATGTTTAAAAAGTTCCGTTTCAGATTGATGAATTGACCGTGATTCAAATGACATCTCTGTGGAAATCTAGTATTGAAAGTATTTACGACAAATGGCCCGCGGGCCGCGGTTGGGACACCCTTATAGCTGGTATGGAGTAAGGGTTGGGTAGCAAGTTGTAGCATCAGGGTTTCAGCCAGACAAAGTATAAACCCTTACAACATGTTTTGCTAAAAGTAAACAATAACATTATTTTATGTAGGTTATCTTGACCAACTTGACCCTCTAACAAGTAAGATTTTTCATGTTTTCAAGAATCTTAAATCTGCTAAAGAGTTTTAACACACACACACAACCACACGCGAAACAAAAAAAAATAATGTTGATCGATACCAAGTTGATCGACATCAAGGGAACCTGGTCCGAGTGTTTAAACTTGTTAAAGTTCTATAGACACCAAACAATAAAAGCATTCAAAACCTGATGATAATAGCCACATTGGTAACATTCGCAAACGGGTCTCAGACTTTTGCACCCAGAGAGAACCCAATCTTTAAATCCCAATCAATGAAGGGAATGACCTTTAAATAGGCTTAGTTTATGTTACCCAGTAAGATTTGTGTAGGTTTACTGGTAGAAATGCTCTACGACCATTCTTAAGTACTCTGTTCAGGAACGCTTACTAACAGGGTCGTATTATCTTAAGCCCCATGCGTAGATGCAACTTTACGTTATAGTTTTCGGGAACGGATCATGGAAACTAAATTGTGGTCTAATGGACACAGCACTACCTGTGGGAGCAGACTTCGGCTTCATTGGCCATCTGCTTTCCCAATCAACTTCCAACAAGTGCCATAACCTGACCCGAATCCTTGACAATATGTGACGGTATATCTGACTTAAAACCATCCCCTGACTTTGGTTTGGCACTAGAAGGACCCTTAGTCCCCGACTGGAGGAACTTAACTTAACGGTTCCTTCTTTAGAAGTTACCATGACTTTGGAATGACTTCTCCTTTGGTAGGCCTACTTGAATTACAACTCTTGTAATTCTGACTTGACTTATTAGGACCACCCAAACTACTGTTGGAACTCAACTTATGTGTGAGGGCGTAATCATCTGCTATTGTGCTGTATTTTTCAAATCTTGATATGCGTTCATCTAAATGGTTTTTATGTCAGCGTGAATGCATTTTTGAATGCTCAATTAAAACCAACTGACTAAGTTGTTGAAGTCTGTTTCACTTCCTTGGAAGTGTGCCACCTATCCAACATTTGTTCCTGAAATCTAGAAAACGCAACGTGAGTCTGATCGTGACAAGTTTTTTCGCACTCCGGAAATGTGCCTATAAGAATTCAGGCACTAACTCCTAGGCCTAAGAATAAGACCTGCTTTTACTACTTCATAATCACCGCCATGATTCAAGGGGAGGATGAGTAGATCTCTCGAAGCGGGGCCAATAAAAAAACAGTATGAAGAAAATGGGTAAAGGGGGAGGGAGGGAGATAATAAAAGTATAACAAATATATAAAAAGTGAAAAAAATATTGTCACTTTGTTTCACTAAATGTCGGAAACCAAGTTGACATTCCTAGTGCATCAAAAAACCACCACTGAGGTGAGGAGGAGCCTGATGTGCCCTCCTTTTCTAACTTTCTTGTTCTAATTTTGTTTTGGCTTCAATTCTGCCAACTTCATTCTTTCCTCAATTTGTAACCTATCCTTTTTTTTTTTGTACCATTTGCAATTTGGCATCTAGTTTCCGGTGTTTCAGTGCCTTTTCTAATTCAATGTTTTTCCTTGCTCTAATTGTAATTTGTCTTGCCTTTCCTTTCTCCTTTTCCTAAAAACTATCTTGTCTTCGTTCTCTTCCTGTGCTAACTTTTGTTGTTCTAAAACCAACACATCTTTTTCTATTGGCAATTGCATTTCCATCGTTTCATTTTCAAAGAAATAGGAGGAAGT
>JAMKCH010082197.1:0-11784 GCA_023653785.1 Ophioderma brevispina | reverse complement strand
TGCTTCCTGTGATTGTCCCTTCGGTGTGTTGCGTGTGATTATATTGATGGAGTATTGCAGAACGCCTGTGATTTCCGAAGAATTTTGAAAATGAAGATGTGAACTGTATTTATGTTTACTAGAGACCCCGTGGAAATTGTTGGAGTTATCTTCATGGAGCGTTTTTATTGCAACGCCTCAGCATGCAGAGTTAGGTAGACAGCATCGAAAAATGAAACAGCCATAATAACGCTGCATTTTCATGCTCTTGGGAATTTTTTTTCCCGCAACAAGTAGGAAACAATATGCTTGGATGACACTGAATTGGTCTAGAAGTTAAATCATTAAAGTACAAGAATATTTCAATTTTGCCAATTTTCTTTTTCTCTGTTAAATATTTAGTTAAAATATATTTTGGGCGTAGTTCGCTTTATTAAAGACCATTGCTACTCAAATCGGAGTCATTCAGGTGCGTTGTATTTAGGATCTGGTAATGCTGCTTGAAGATTTACCGTGGATTACTTTCTATTGTTAGATATTGACCTGATTATTGCAGCAAGCAAGTCATTTTTGAGGATATACTTATCATCATTTTATTTGGCTGAAATATTTTGCAGACAGAATAAAGCTGCGATTTCATGCCACAGATATGCAGATGTTCCTGGGTTATCAGGATAGTCCACCCTGAAGCCCTTGGGTATTTCGTGAAGGCCAGATACCGCTAAAGTGTTGGGTAAATCATGAGCTTATTGCATAGTACACGTGCTAGCAATATTGTGTTGTCTGGTTCCACTACACCCAACCACCGTAATTTCATCTGCTTGGTTAAGTTCCTTATTTTTATGCAACATGCATGTGTCTTATGGAGAGACTTCTGACGCAAGATATCAAGCTAGAGACAATGTGACATTAGTGTGAAAACTTTAACAAGCACATAACGTGAACTGATTTTTTCTCCTGATAATTCTATATTTACTATATGATGCTTTAGGATAAAAAATATTTTTGGCATATGTGGAAGCGTAGTTAATTTCACAGCTATTTTGTGCCCAGTATTTGCCATTTAATAGATGTTCCAGGTCAGTCTTTTCAATGTTTTATGATTTCTTAGCTTTCTTTTGGCGAAGCTTTCCAGCCCTTTTTTTTAGTTAAGAAGTACCAATTTGCACGTGTATTCAGTTGTTTTGAAACTGCCAACCGCAGACGTTCAAAGCACACAGTGCACCGCCACACACATAACCCTGATGATGATATCTCATTATTTTGTGTACAGGTCACCGTTGAGGAGATAGGGTGTTTTAAATTTAAGTTACAAGGTTCCCTGACAACGTGTATCTTATATATATATTTCACTTCATATACTTTGGTAGCTTATTATCCCTTTCAATGTCATGCAACAGCTTTGTTATTTCTTTGTTAAAATTTCGTTTAAAAGTTTAAGATTTTTTTTGGTTACCTTACTGTCAATTAGCTATCTTTTTGGATTTGTCACAGTATAAATTCACACAACGTGTAAGCTTGGTAAAATTTGCAATATCATTGACAAAATTCTAAGGGTATTTTGGAACTAATTTTGATCATAATTATGATACGTTTTATGGTTTGGGTATCGATCAATAGTGTTATACTTATTTGCGTGACATTGTGTTTTGATCATATTGCTCATTTGTTCTGATGTTTATAATGCAATTGCATGCATTGTCAGAGTGTATAGGTACCCCCACGATGTAATTCCAAATTCAATGATATTCAAGCCTACTCAACCCAAGTTGATCAATTATATGTTAACCCGTTTTCTGTCCAATACGTGATTTGGTTCACTTCAATATAACGAAGCCCCTCAGTACGCGGAGTTAGGATTATTTCGGTTGGGGTATATATATCACTCATTTAAGAGGCTCTTGTAGCCGTACACTTTCCATTTATATTATTTGCACCAGTCTCTGTTCTTGTATGCTGATAAGAGTAGAAATTTATTTTTCATGTTACTACAATTTTCAGTCCTTTCGGTTGCCCTTGTACTTTTAATTTTGTTTTGATTTCGTAATTTTAAGGTACCTAATTTACTTTACAGAATTCATATTCTGCCCAGAGTGGTGACGTGTGACTTTATGATTCTCGATACGAAGTGTCACTTTAGCATAGTCAAGTAAAGTGTTGCAGTTGTATATGTTATAATAAATGTGGCCTTCCTTTAGTTTGCTATTATGTTCGTATGTACATTCAGTCAGAAAGAACATCGATATCATCACACACATTTTTTAACACAAAATGATATTCTATTGATTAACCATGGGGACATTGTTCAAACCAGGGTGGGGGCCGTGTTATGACCCCCTCAACCATTAATTTGAGGCAATGATGCTTCTGTAAGGTTTGGTTAATCACGTTAACGTAAACGAGTACAGTTAGGAATGATAAGATAACGGAGAAAAACTGGTTGGTTTGGAAATTCGGCTACGCACCACCACCCGGCTCCCCGCAATTGGACGGTAGGGCAGTCCTGTGACAGGGAGAAGGGTCTGTGTTGTACTAGGGGTGTTAACAGTCGCTTTTCCTAAACGAAACGTTTGCGTTCTTGGAGTAACTGGAACCGTTTTCGTGTTGGTCCTGGTTTCAACTCTGAATAACCCGGTTCCCGTTTTAGCGCCAATTGTAGGCATATATAAAGACACTTTGTGCGTGAAGCGGGCAGAATCATAATGAGAATCATCAAGAGTCGGAATCAGACAAATGAGAATAAGTATTGCTACAGTAAATTCAATAGTGATTAAACACCAACCCAGCTTTGTAACTAAGGAAATAAAGGATTATATAGAAACACAGATCTTGTCATTTGGTGATGGCAAGTACGCAACACTTATCTCATTAGTTTGTCAAATCAGTCTGTGTCGCCATTGATATGTTATTTGGTTTTGGTGATATAAATGAGGACCTTCCAAACAAGCTGTGCACCGAAGTGTCGGGGTGGAAGGAAAAAAAAAGGTGTGCGTCTTAGTCAGACCCAAACCGGAACCCCATAGAATTGGTGCTATAAATAATGGAAGTAACAAGATAGGGTGGTAGTTAGGGAGTGAGAGATCAACTGCATTAAGTCCGGCCGAAAGGTGTCCAATTGCTTTCCTAGCAGAAGGCATCAGAAGCCAAACATTATATCATGAGATCTTCTTATTGTAATATGTGTCATTCTGATGTTTGTATTATAGATAATTGCGTGCACCTTGAACATTTCTGGATTTATATCCCATGAGTAAGACAAGTGTGAAAAGCGTCTTGTCACTTTACACTTAAGAAAACATCTTTTTCACGCTTTGACAAAATTCCTGACTCTGAAGCTAAAGTTGTTTCTTCATAGTTTTTATCTTCTGTTTTTCAAATAGGAGCGCTTTGAATAATTGGCTGAAGTTTTGAGGTGTGGAATTACCAACCAGATCGCTTAAGTTCCAAAATTAAAGAATTTTTAATTTTGGAAAACCACTGGAGCAAGTGCAAATCTCAAAGCAGGGTACTTCGGAATATGCTTGTTCTCATATGAAACTTGGAGGATCGCTTAATTTTTTTCTTGAAACAAGGGCCAGACTTGGTTTTGTACACATTTAACATGGGTTTTGATTGCGTGTCATCTATTCACAGTTCTATTGTCTTTAAAACTTGGATGGTAAACATTTTAGGGGACATGTTTGGATTGTTTTTTTCAGTGGTTCCGGGACGAGAGAGAAGAAAGAAAGAAGAAGCAAACAAGTTTCAAAGAAATATACCTTTGTTTTTTCTTGCATTGCTTTTGTGTTCACTGCCGTCCAGTTACAAGCAAAAAAAACACCACAGTTTCATATTTACCTAGTGTCCATGAGACCAGGGTGACTCCACCCAGCAATCACTTCATTTTGCGACCCAAATTCCATGAGGTTTGCTGGTTTGTTTTTTTGTTGAAACGCTGAATAAACAAAAAAAAAAATTCCTTTTTTGGGATGGTGTATAAATAATTTGCATAAAATGTTTATTAAAAGGCCTCTGAAATTTTCACATGGCTCTAATTCTTTATTTAGATTATTATGTTTAATATAAGTTATCCTTGTTTAAAAAAGCAAATACCTGAAATTGATATGAATTATCAATTAGGACCTATGTCAAAAACTTGTTGCTGTTCTGGGTATTGGTGGTCCAGAAGGTATACGTATTAACTACCTTGGTATCTGTAAATATTTTTAACTTAATTCATTTTAATTTACAGCGCAAGGAGTGGCCCCGAATGAATTTGACCCAAGGGCTGAAGATGATTTGGTTGAAGCTCTTGACATCTATGATGCTGAACTGAGATCAATGATCGTCACTGTCATCAAAAGAAATGCAAGAACTGGGGAAGTCTCAACAGTACTCTCAAAGAAATACAGGTACTCAAGTTAACAACATTAAAGCGGGAGATAGTTTTTAAACTTGTACATCAGGGTTTCAGTTCACTTTGTCATATTTCTTGCATATTTACAGATCATTCTTTTCTGAGAGATGCATTGTAAGAAAAGTCTTATGCTATATCTAAAGGGTTTATACCCTGGCCTCAGTTACCATTTTGATGAGAATTCAATCTTAACACTATATAATGAACCACAAGGGTCTGTATCATCACATCACATTAGAGGCCAGTGGGGAATGCCACTTATTACACATTACCTTCCTCAAGTCAGTGAAGTGGACATGTTTTAGACATGCTGCATGTTGCTGTTAAATCAATGCTCTGTGTTAATGACTGCCAACCTTCTTACTGTACATGCCGTTGGCAGAATGGCCATAATTGTGTGCCATATGGTGGGACCCGCATGTATAATTATCTCATTCGTCAGTATTATTTCATTAGTCAGTAAGCATTTATATCTGAAGACCACTTTTTGGGGCAGCAAGCTATAGAAGTTGTGGGCTGGATTGATGCAGGGCACGTTTGCAATCTTGTTGTGTGTGTGTGTGTTAGATTATGTGTTCAATTAAAATGTTAAGATTTTTGAGAAAAATTAACCTCAATGAAAAGTCAATAGACCATTAGTGGCACATCGTTTTGTGCCCATTTCCAATCCGGGAACTTGTACCAAGCCGCAAGTCGGCTAAACAACATACGGTTAAGAGCGTTAATTGAGGAATCCAGAACACTGAAAACCTAATCTGTGACGTTGCATATTAGTTGTGTAATCGTCCGGAAGGTGACAATTAGGGCACCGTTACGATCGAAAATATTCACATTTGTCCTGCATTTCAACACCAGGTGCCTTCGATGTTTCGATTGTTTTTGTTCCTTAGAAATATTCTTCTACATTCTTGTAAGATAACTTCACGTGATGGAAAAGGTTACTTTGTATTGTAATTTTAGGCATGTCGGCGGCACGAACGACCAACAATTTTTTTACTGGAAAAATGACCTCGGATAAAATTTCCGAGTGGAAATGGGCACCAACGAGATGAATTCGGGGGGATCGTGCAAATGGTCTCTGGAACCAAAATTGTGTCATATGTGCACCACGGGGAGCCCAAATATGTTGATGAGGTCAAAGTTCATGTGCCAAAGTCAAAGGTGCGACTGTGAGGAGTCATAGTGAAAAATAGGCGAAAAAACTGTAAAATTGACGCAATTGAAAAGTTGAAAGTTCAATTGGAATCAAACTGTGTCATAGGCTGCACCATGGGATTCCTCATATACCGTTTGATGAGGTCAAGTTCATTGCCAAGGTCACAGGTCATGGGAGCGGCCCACAGCTTCTATTCTTTGAATATAAGGCATGCGCGGGAAAGCAGGAGAACAGCGAATGTCAATTCTAGTTTAATATACAACGATGACGGTATAATTGTCCCCTCCGAACGAGTTTGGAACAGGGACTATAAAATGAGCAGCGTCCGTCCGTCGTCCGTCCGTCGGGTCTTTGATAAAATGTTAACACCCGTGTTGTATATTGATTTATCTGGAGTTCCGTTTAAGGGCGATAATGATGTGTTTTACCTGGTGGAAAAAGAAGCGGCAGTTGATGAGTCTTGACCCTAATTAGATTTTGGCGTAAAATATGCTTATTAGTATATCATTTGCATTCATTTATGAAAAATTTATCCTGCAGGCCTCGGTCAAACAAGTTTTCTGGAGGCTTTGTGAGGGCATTTAGATGTACCGTGTTGGGAGGAAGAGGGCGGAAAGGTTCTTCACATGATTAGATTTTGGGGCGTATTTTGGACAAATTTGAGTATGCAAATGAGGTAATTGAAATGCACAAAATCAGCAGTAAGTGCCTTGTTTTGACCACTGTTGCAGGATACTAAATTACTGAGCTGACATGAAAAAGCCGATCCTGGGCCACATCTTTTTTGGCAATTTGAACATTGGAATATGCGCTCTTAGGTATGCAAAATGAGCTAATTAAATATTCATAATTGCTATATCTCCGAAACGGTACTGGATAGGCAAAATTCTTTCGCTACATGCGACTACTATGCCATAGGGGAGGGGGGGGGTGTGGAGGGACCCAGTGGGGGGGGGGAGGGCGGGCGGAGAAGAGGAGGGACGCTTTGGGCTGTGGGGGAGGGCCGGGTGGGGCTATCCACCCCCGCCCGGGGGGATCATGTGCAAGGGGGGTGGGGCTCAGGCGACGGGTGGGGGGGGGCAGTGAAGTGGTAGGTGGCGACACTTGGGGGGGGGCGTGGGTCGACCTCTCCTATGCATTTCTCCAAGGGGCACTAGCGATCTACCCGGCGCCACGATGTGCGTGTCCCGTGACCCGAGGGCTTTCGTCTATTGTCTTACCCCATTCCGCGCTCCGCAACCCATTCTCCTCTCCTTCCCGACGCTCCTACTCCCTTTATCACTGCTTTGACGTGTTTATCGCCCTCCCATCGTGGATCCCTCCCTCTCCCCCCCCCCTACCACCTACTCTGCAGTGTGTTGGGACGGTGTCTAGGGGTTGGGAGTGTTGGGAGGGCGATGAGGGTGTTGGGGAGGGGTTAGGGGTGTTGCGGTGGGGGTGTGGTGGAGGGGAGTGGCGTGCTGTGGCGCGTTTTGGGGAAGGGCGGGGTGTTATATGGGGTCTTGGGAGGTGGGGTTGTTGAGGGGTGTTGTTAAGGCGGGGGGGGTGAGGTGTGCAAAGAGCTGGGAGAGGGTGGAGTGTGGGTTGTTGTTGTTGGGGAGGGGCAGGTGTTTGGGGTGAGGTTTTGCGGGTGTTGGGGTGTGTTGCGGAGTGTTGGGTGGGGTTTTGGGGAGGGAGGTGGGTGTTGGGGAGGGGTGGGGTGTGCAGTTGAGATTATCGCATGTAAGTGATGCGGACATGCGACTGGGGACATATTTACGCATCGGTAAATACGATTCGCCTTGTTATGTACATGTGTCGTCCGTTTGCTTCTTATAGGGTCTCTGATTTTCAATCAATTTTGTGGAAGGATTCCTGGCCCACTTGGAGACGAAATATGAGGTCAACCTTTTCCACATGTGAAGAAGAGATCTTTAGAGTAATATATAATTTTACAAAGCAAAATGAATGGTACGGGTTTAGTTAGGTTTGATTGTAATGTGAGTCAAATTGCAGTAGTGTGTGGATGCATGGAAGAATGAAGAGAGGATAAAAAAGGAATTACAGTGGTCTTAAAGGGGCTTGTTCCGATTTAGTGTATTTGGTTCTCTACGTGATGTGAGAGCCTAGCACTTGCACATACCCCACATCAAGTACGTGGGACAACACAACTTGTGGTTTTGATGGTAGACGCCCCCACCTGCGGGTGCCGGGGTTAGAATTGGCCCGATGTGTTCCCATGCATGCGTAAAGGCGACTAAATGGGGCCCCCTGCGGGGTTCGGGGTTAAGAATTGGCCGATGTAATGTGTCCCTGCATGTCGTAAAAGCGACTAAAAGGGGCAACTCGTCTGTTATTTGAAAGACGGGTTTTTTAAATTAGGATTGGATATTATAAAATTGTGTAATGATTTCGACTATGTAATTGTATTATTAAGATTGTTCTGTGTATTACTCGTTAAGTACATGTAGATTAAAATCAATTATGGAAAAACAAACAATTTATCAATTACATTGGTACATATGTAAGACCACCTATTTATTTTTTTTCTGTTAATAGTAAATAGTAGCATGTTGATTAGGGTTTCTACTGTATAATTGTTGATTGTAACTTTAAATCTAATACGTATGGGCATAATGCCCAAGGGTGTATTGGAGCCATTTATAAAATTACTGTATAGACAATCTATTTGGCGTAAAGGGATCTCTCGTTTGCATTGTTCTGATGTGATTGTCAATTATCTGTATTTGAAGTTTAAGTTTTTGCTTGGTACCTGGATGAATGATGACCTATGTTCAGTCTATGATGTTGATAGTTATAACATTTCAGTATATTTTGAACTTGTTTTTTATTGCATGCATGTTTTCTAAGTGTATTCTTTGCAATTAGTTGGTTTATCTTGTTTATACATGGATAGGTTGATGCTCTGGTTCATCATGATATGATGTGTATACTTTGTATTGTTAATTGTATGTGAATGAAATGAAGTGTTTTACTATTGCTGTTGTTTTATATTTAATGTTTAAATGACAAATGTAATGACAACGAATTATACACCAATTGTGTTGAGTTGTCGTTAAACTTTCAATACTCAATTCACTCACTCACTTGAGGTAGACGCAATAATGCATGTGCAAAGCCCTCAATACTGTGGCTAATATTGATGGTTAACACCTACAAAAACGGCGTGTTTTGTTTATCCTTGAATGAGAGGATTGAGGGCTAAATTTACAGGGCGACAATGAGAAAAATATGTCCTTTCACTGATATCAAAATCGATACTACTTCCGGGGTAAATCAGGGGCGGGTCCCATGAGGACGATATGGAACATGCACCTTATCTGCATGCAGTTTAAAATTAAAAGATCTAAATATGGGATATCATGTATGGATACATATTCACGTCATAAAAACATCATAATGTCAAAGTGTGATTTAAAAAGGTGTTTTTCAAGTTTACACTTGAACCCCTCTCTTGCCATTCAATTTCCGGAGTCCAACAGTGATGGACCTGCTCCCATCTTCCATTGATGTGATCATTGGGCTATATGTGATTATAGATAACTTCTGGTGATTTTGAAGTCCATTTGCGATTGTAAAATATTTTTATGCATGTTGCAGCAAACTTTGGGCCAGTGTGTGCAATATATGTGTACTTAATGCCAAATTGAATTATAATTCTTTAACCAAATTATTGCTGATATGTAATTTGATTTAGAATTATTTTCATGTAGAAATGAAAGGGCAAAACAATATTGAAAAATTACTTGACTCTATCAAAATTCAACGTTATTGCCTATATGACAGAAAGCACTATAATGGGACCAGAAACCTAACACAAGGGGGGAAAATTAATTTCTATTAAGCGTTAATGTTAACTAGTTTAACTTTTCCAGAGGCACCCCTACTTTCAACTTAAGGTGAAAAAAATATTTAACTTTTCGTTTTTTAATATTTCCACGATTACTACTATTAGTTGAGAATACCCATTGGAGTATATAGGAAATGTGTAACCATTTTTTAAATTAGAACAAAGTATTGAAGCTGGTTACTATGGCTTGTACTACTACAAAATCGCAGCAGGTTTTACAATGGTAATCTAAATAATATCTTACCCATTATGTTTAAAAACAACAACATAACAATACTGCCAATGTGACATGTCAAGGACGGATACATGCAAAATGAATGGTAACATTAGCACCTCGCCCTTGTGTAACTTTTAATTATCTATAGTAGCCATGGTGAAACTGCCATATTTTTGTATCTCTATAAGATGCACAATAGATCATAACATTAGCCCCTTGCATCGAAAGAATAATAACTTTAGCAGGGACTCCATCCCACATTCTCTCACGATTAAACAACTTCCGTCAAATAATAGTACACGTTGCGTAATGAGACGATCGACATGGATAGCGCGCTGCAGCGCTCGCGATAGGGATTGTTATTGTTGTAGCACTTTTTGCAACCGCTCTTGCTTGACTATATTGATAGTGCAAACCTATGGGGAAAAATTGTTACACAATCTTAAAATGGCATAGCAAATGGCAGAAGATGTTTAGCAAATTGCTATGCTAAACAATGGCTAGCGCGAGCCCTGGCGCCATGATGTACCCAGGCGAAACATCGTGCACGTTTAATCTATACAGTATGTTTATCCATGCATGATCATCTAACGTGAATACAAACAAGCACAAATACATGAATTTTTACACACACGCTCAGGTTTCGTGGCACATAGACTGCACCATTCTGTGTATTGTACGTTGTAATATTATTGACGGCATGATTTAGGTACCAGATTTATAAAAAGTACAACATATCTTATTAATTTCGCCGCACTGCTGTTACAGACTGACACCAGCCATGATTTGGAAATTGATGATGAAGGTTGAGCGATTATCGGGAGGCTGTTTGTTCCCGTGAGATTTGAAAAAAATGCTATTGTTATTGCAAATTATTGACGGAGGTAACAATAGCAAAAAAACAATGTTATTCTTATTATGCAAGAACAATTGCTAACCAATTCTGGAATTAGCTGACCGACGTTACCCTGAATTGGACATCTGACCACGGATAGAAGACACAACAGAAGAAATACGAAACTGAAATAATCTGAAATCCATACACAATTGATTTATTCATGACCACAATCAATTAAACAGAACTTCTGCTTGTGGTCTAGGGGGCGACATTTTGGCCGACCGACCAGCCGAATTGTTTGTATTCACTATAGGTGCTTTAATCAATAGAACCAATAAGCTTTCACTTCATTACTTGGTCTGATTTTCAGACAAGTTTCACACACATTGTAATATTTCGGTTTCACATTTCAATCCACGCTTATCTAAAAGTTAGCACCAGTTCATTTAGTGTAAATCTGTGATTACCAACATTTACAGCTACGCACTGCTACTTTAATGAACCAAGAGTCCTTGATTTGTCAAACCATCTTTCATCAACAGTTAACGACCGATTTCATTCTACAGTTCAAGTTCAATGATGATGCGGGTCTCACTACTTGGAAAACAGATGTTTCACTCCCAGTTTTAAAGAGTTAATTTTGAATACCTGTTGTAAACTCTTAGGTTGTATTTAACTGAAGCTGGATTACGATTTATATCACCTCAATGGCCGTTATTACAAGTTCAGTTACAGCTGGTAACTTGGTTAACTACAACTATGCACGGTTATGCGAAGCTGATGACAACCTTCAGTTATTTATCGGTAGGTAGAAACATGGTAGAGCGGTACACCAGTAGCACTATTTCACGGTCATGATGAATCTCAAATAAAAATAATGTACCTCCAGAACACCCAACCACCAAACCGCACAGTTACGATGTAATTAATGTTCAATAATAGAACAATAATAATACCCTGTTCTGAATTGCCAAATTCGTTCCTCAATTTGACAGGAACGAATCCTATTTTGTGCAGGGAAATTTATTTCCAAAACAAAAATTTAATTTTGAATATAACTCACACTATTTCAAACACCGCCATGATGTCATTAAAAAACATTGGGTTGTTGTGGTTGTCGGGATACCAGCGACAATTGTGAGTATCACATGATCTTTACCTTTTCTGGGGATCAATTCCAAATTCACACTACTTTAGTATAATTTTTGTTCAAGATTCTTGGAAACATTAAACACCATTCCAGTTCAGTTAATTGAATTACAAAATCCCAAATTTAGAGTGAAATTGATTAATAACATTCGATGCCCAACTCACAGGACTATATGTTAATCATTTTTACTCCAAATGC
>JAMKCH010082195.1:0-12749 GCA_023653785.1 Ophioderma brevispina | reverse complement strand
GTAGCTGTGCAGCAATGGGAATTGGATCTGTGTAAGTTGTTTCCAACAATGTTGACTTGGTCGCGAAGTTGTCATATTTATATATCTTTCCCTGGAGATTGTCAGCGCACGTTAGTGTGAAAGAAAAACCCATTTGCGCTTGACGGATTCGCTGGCACCGGCGACATTCATATTACTAGCACGACGCTCTTCCAACTGAAATATCAAGCCAGGGTTGGTAGAGGAACGATAGATATCATCTATGGTGTTAGGGTGTTTTTAGGTCCGAAGGTGCCTTTCCGCTTTCCGAGGCGTAAGCATCAAAATGTTTATTTTTTCATATACGAGTTTTTGTGTTTTTGAAATTTTAACTACTTAAGTTTTAATCTTTTCCACAAAAGTTTGAGGCTGGGTTGTATCCCCCTGTATAGGGGATTGCTTCCGGATTGTATACGAGCCAAAGACATAATTTCAAAAGTAAAGAACCTTTGGTTATTCAGATTAACACACTTTTTCTTTTTAACGTTTTTTTTTTTTTTTTTTTTTTTTTTTTAAAAATTTAATAAACCATCTGTTTGAATCAATTTGTTAGATTAATTTAAACATTCACAAAGGGAGATTTCTGTTACTGCGTAAGTTGCAAATTGATCAATATCTGAATTTAGCATAACTATTAAAATTTGAATTTTCCTGATGCCCGATTACCTTCTTTTAAATGGTTCCGTTAGAAAATGTCATTTCAAAATGTTCATGTGATTCTCATATTGCGTTTTGATGTCACAGCAATGTTCATACCCACGCTTTCTATCCCATAGACCATATAATGTAAATCTATGGCCCGAGAATGAAATACATCTCTTCCAGTCTCCGAGTAGATGGAAATCTTGGAATTGTACTCGGCCACACACAGTGCTTAGACCAACGTTCCAGATGATATAAATCGGTGGCACAAGGCTTTCATCGCGAATGCTATCCCACACCTAGAACTACAAAACACAGTTTCCTAACTCCGAACGCCCATCCCATCCCCGCTAGCTGGTGCGCTTGGTGGCTTGGACGTTGGGCGGGTTTATTTTCCGACGGATTACGAAAATTCTGTGCGAAGGGAAGTCTTTTTTTTTTTGTTTAAGGGCCATGAATCCGACGGTACTAGAACATGGTCCCCCAAACCGGGACCGCCCCAGATTTTAAAAAAAAACCGGAAGTGGTGTCAAGATTTTGGTATATGAAGAAAGTTATTTTTTTCGGCATTTACCACCCCTGTGAACTCTTTGGACTAAAGGTGTGTTTGTTTTTGTAGATACCAGCGAAAAGTACTACATTTTGGTCGACCAATATTAATTTCACACAGTACTCTTATGGGGATTACAAACGAGTGAATATTGGTGCTAAACTACGTAACATAGGGGGTTTTTGGGTGAAGGCCATTGTACACGAAGAAAAAATTTTAATCTTAGATCGGGCCATCCACCCTGTAATAGCAGAATTTAAAGTTAGTATTTGTTTATATTTTAGTCAAATTTATATTACAATTTAAAAAAAACCACATAGCTAAAACCAAATTTACACTGATCCTTGTGTGGTTTAAAAAAAACACAACCTACCGAGGATCGGTCTGTTGATCATATTATTTCGTTTACATACAACTTAAGTTAACCTCGTCTACCAAAGGGTTTTTAGCACCACCCAGCCCCCAACTGCCCCCAACGGCCGCTTCGAGAAACGCAGGGGCCGAACGACCACCATGCTATCGGCCCGAGCCCAACGCCGGATGGCGCCGCCCGAGTGTTCGGTATTAGTATAGATTCCACCTGCTCTTTCTCCACGTGAGGCCGCCCTGCCCCTGCTTGGTAGCACAGCATCCCGGGGGGGTTGGAAGGGTAGGCGCCCACATATCAGGGGACACCCTAAACCTTTTTGGTGCAAAATTATTTAATGTATTGTCAATTGACATTGTCCTCCCCTTTTCAATCCAAAAGAAAACATCCACACCGTGTTCTCTTTACTATTCCTTTTAATCCCCTATTTATTTCTACAGTTTTTCCCCCCTAGTCGTTGTGATATCCTGTCGCCCAAAGCCCTGGGTTTTCATCTCCAGGCAACACACGTAACTCACTCCGGACATCCCAGGCACTTTGATTTTTGGTATCACTAGCTATGGTCCTCTAGGGAAGAGGTTGATGATGTTTATCAACGCAGGACGGTGGAGCACTATTCGCGTGTGCGACAACAATAATCCACCTTTTTTTCTATATATCCGAGTCGGTGTTGAGGCTACCATAACCATATACCACTCAGGATCCACGTAAGCTACATAGATTTGTATCAGTTTGGACAATCAACGTGAACTTTGTTGCTGCCCTCCCCTCTCCCCTCTCTGTGTCCGCCTGGTCCTACCAGTACCTCTCCCCCCGTTCCAGATCCCCCGCACCCCCCCCCACCCGCTTCGGTGCTCCCCTCTTTAAAGCTAGCCAGCCGCTATCATAATCGTGTGTATTGTATACAACTCAACAACCAGCCATGGCAACGTGGTTGACAAACGCTAACACCCTACCGAGCTTTACGTTGGGATGGACAAAGCTCAGTGAAGCGGACGAAACATTTGCATTTAAAAGACTGGCAAGACCCTGACTTATTGGATTCAATTGAAACTTCCTCGTGAATTGAAAGTAACAAATATAGAACTGAATGGGCGCAAGTCAGTCACTTGATAGTAAGGGGCGCAAACCACAACAATGACAAGAGGGGACGCCATTACTACGAACTGCCAAAGACTTCTTGAACGCAGTATTTTCAGATGATAGTATTTTGGATTTAACAATGCCTAACCAACTAGCAAAAATAAGTATTGGGACATGATTAGTGACAATTAAAAATCAGAGACAGATTTTGTACCGGACTACAGTGAAATACAGGCATGCGTAAGAGAAAGGGGGATACGATGTGAGTATCACGATCTTCCCCAATCGCTGCCTATGACTTTAATTGAACAAATGGGTGGACACGTTGGGCAAAAAGAGAAACACAAGCTAGCTCTCATAAAGAGAAGACCGAAAGAGCCACGGACAGTGAAATATCACGACGATTTGGCGCATCTCTATACAGGCAATAGAGCTCCTGCTATGTATCTGAGATACCACATCACCAGCCCTAGATATTCGGAAATATTAATACCGGATTCAGAGAAATGAAGAGAAGTTGATCAAAGCTCAAAGTAGTTCCTATACTAAAAAGGACAGCCGCTTCCAAACTGTCCATCGCTACTCAGATCACCAGCAAGGGACTGCCCCAGACAAACCACAATTAATTCTTTTTGTGCAATGAAAATTGGACATTCCAACACATTGTCCGAAACAGCAGAAACTCGGGCCCACATGCTTCCGATGTAACAAACGGGGTCATACTAGGAACTCCTGTAACCAAGCAGAGAGATCTCCAGTCCAAAATGAAAGACGGATATGCAAATCTATGATCAAACTAGGCGTCAGCAAGTCCAATCGCGGCAGACTACTCAAAAGCTTCAAGACCAAAGAAAGACAGAAACTCAACCGGATAGTGAAAGACCTTGAACATCTTACATGAATTGCTGATAAGGGTGTGTCAGCATCCTTCTACAGGTTCGTCATAGCTCGTCATCGCCGGAGATACTTAAGAAAGTTGAAGATTTGCTTGCTCACAAAGCAACTTCAAGCGCAAACTCCTCAAAATACCACCATTTGTGAAAATCAAAGACAAAGACAGTCGGAAGCATGAAACGTCTGACTTGCAATCGGATAGACAAAACAAAACGACATAAGTCACCCTTGGCTCGGATAGCAACGCAGGATGTGTAGAAGAAGCCACACAACAAAACGATAAGAAGAAGAATCAAACGAAAGTAAAGAAGAAAAACTCAACTTCACCTGGCACGTGTGATTATCACATCAAAACATCTGATAAATACGACTATGAAACACAATTATATCAAGACAAAACAAACTCATATAAAAATGTCTACCTAATCCATGTACCATTAGCATAATTTAACAATTATTGATATGTGAAATCATGTGCCAGGAGGTTCGATTGATTTTGAGCACACAGACGTATTTGGCATAATAGATTTTTGTATAAAAATGTATCTACCTCCAATTGTAAAATTTAAAATGGTTTAATTTGATTACTTTAGTGGTGTTTGGTTTACGGGATAAGAAAAAGCGTACTCTATACTCTTACTGTTTTTGATTGGGTAACAAACGAAAAAAATGTGATGTCGCAATACTACAGGAGGCCTATTGTAATGAAAAGATATGTCTGAATGTCATAAGAACTGGGGAGGTTTTAAGATTTGGAACTCACGTATCAAATAGAAGTAAGGGGGGGGGGTGCTTACACGTATTACCCAGAAAGCGACATTAAGGCATGAAGAAACTTTTAAAGAATAAAGATTGGCGATTGCTTGATTGTGAAACAGAGACTCAATTATGAAACAATGATTATAGATTTTATGCTCCACACGCTATCAGGAACGAAAAGATATCTTCGATTTTTTAACAAAGCATTTTGGAATCCGTACTAATGGATTAAATATTTTAGGGGGTGTGGATTTTAATACGTTATTGAATCCACCACCAACGATTGATCAAAAGTGGGCAACATTTGCCTATTTTTGACTTGATGTGCAAACAAAATTAAAAAATCCTCGAGGTTTCTTGACTTTTTGGATATATGGCGCAGAAAAAAATGGAAAAATAAAAACGTTTTACCTGGTAAAAATATCAATGTAAGAATCGACATTAGATTATTGTTTTATACCTTGTACCCTTGAAAACATGTGTACAAATAGACATAATCCCAGCTTTTGGTTCTGACCATAATGGCAATATAATGCATTTTCAAATACTAAAAAATGACGGTTTTGGATACTGGAAATTAAATACTAGTTTTAATTAAATACCCTATGTATAATGATGGTATAGAAACATTAATCATACGTGTCATAATCTTAATATAAAGTTCAACTTGTGATAGTACAATGTTATGGATTTTTGCAAAATAAAATAAGAAAATTCTACCATGGATTGGGGGCAAAGGGGTAGTAAAAAGAAAGCAAACACAAAATGCGTATTTTGGAAGACAAATTGAAAAGGTATATAAACACCTTATAGCCGAACCTGATAATCACACGCATACCAGGGAATATGAACCGATAAACTAAATGTATGATTGCTATACCATCATCATATAAAAGGTCTAATTATTAGAAGGAAGACACAATGTCCAAGAAGGAGAGAATGTTACGTCATATTTTAATGAATTTGGAGAAAGGAAATATACCCAAAAAGACATAAATAATCTCATAGATAATGATGGCACCAACTTGACAAATGAGGATGACATAATCAAAATGCAGTTGGATTTATCAATTTATATAAGAAACATTGTTGTACTTCCAAGATATGTTTGATAAATTTGTAGAGAATGTTAATATGCGAATATTATATTAAGAACAAAAAAGAATCAGTGAGGGATTGCTACGCAACACAGATGTGAAGATGCACTTAAACATAGCAAATAATAAGGTCCAGGGTTGTGCGGTTCACTAATTTTTTAAAAAACGCACTGGGGTTTAGTCGGTCAACTGGTGGGTAAATTCTTTCATGAAGCATGTGAAATGGTTGACTTTTCATGCATCCCCACCCCACTACGTGGAGTTATGTACCTAATCCACAAATGTAACGAATTCCAATAAATCACTAGTAGCTGGAGACCAATACTCGCCCTAAATATAGACTACCAATAGCAGCAAAAAATCTTGCACATCCATGAATCATAACGTTTTACCCTTAATCATTGATACCGATCAAATTTTTCCTTCCTAATAGAGGAGCACATTTAAGTATACTTAATAAGAGGACATTTTAAGATACACAGAATAAAAATGATATTGAGGGAGCATGATATGCATTGATTTTCGAAAAAAAGCTTTTGAGACCTAAACGCGCAAATTTATTTTGATGTTTAAACAATTAATTTTTGGTGACGTAAAATTACATGGAATAAGAACTTTCTTAGAATACAGTGATTTGTATATTGCACAATGTCATAATGTCAAGCTTCTTCTTTTCCACAAGATGACGGTTTAAGACAGGTTCCAATTTTAATCACCTTTATTATGTATTGTAGCAGCGGAAATTAAGGCAATAAAATAAGACAATCGGTTAATATACATGGTATACAACTACCACTGAGCGATATGAAAAGAATTAAGGAAATAACTCAATTGCAACGACAACAACTATTTTTTTTGAGGGATGATCAATCGATAAAAAATGTATAAGAATCTGATCTTTTTTTCCAGAGGTAGCAGGGTTATATCTAAACAGCAAAGTGATGCTGTTTTGGATAGGGGCCGGTAAGAACTTAGAGAAAAGAGTTGAAGGTATAAATTGGAAAATTTCACAACCCAACACAATGTAAAAATTTTAGGAGTTGTAAGTTTAATCCTTTATTTCATTGAAATGAAAACTATCTGTAAACTGGAACCAAAGATGGAATTGATAGAAAAAGATCGAATCAGAGCATGGACAATGAAAATCTTACCATGGTTTGGGAATATTTATAATTAAAAGCTTTTTAGCCTTCAAAATTGTCATATATTGGATCTATCCTTGCCTGCCTTTGGTTTTCACTAAATCGTATAAATAGCTTATTTTCAAATTTGTGATGGGGAGGTTCGAAAAAGTAAAAAGGACACATTGCTAAACGATTACAATTCGGGTGGGTCTAAAAATGCTTCATATAAAGTTCTTTTTGGACTAATTGAAACTGATTTGGATAAAAAAGCTGTCCATCCCCATAAATTAGTGCATGGAAAAATATTCCCCGACTTTTATTACAGAAGACTACTTAGATATATATATTTAAATGTAACGTGTTTTCAGATATAAATTAGCTGTAAAGTCACTTATAGATAAAATGCCTACATTCTTACAGTAATGGTGATGAAAGTTTGGTTTACATCCAAAATACCCAATCAATCACCCCACATGAAAAAAACTGAGGGGAGCAGATAATTTGGAATAATGAATGCATTGTTAGTAGAGGCAAAACACTTTACTCCGCCCTCTAAAGATGGGCAAAACTTAGGCATTTTATATCGTCATATTTATTCAATGAAAATGGAAATTTGTTTCCTTTTATGAATAAAACATAGATTTAACATTCAAAAGAATGCTTGTTTTCAATACATAAGTCTTAAATCATACAATGCATATTATGTGGAAAAATAACAATCTGAAATTTCTACTGATGATCAGTGTTTTAAACCAGAAATGACTCTATTACACTGAAATCGTGTACATCCAAAAATATCGGGATCATGATTCCAAAATAAATCCAACCAATTTGTGAATCCTTTTGGGAGAATAATCAGACATCATTTTGACTGGGAACAATTTGGACCGAAACTATCCAACATAAAAGAACCACGTCTTATGACACTGAATTGAAAATTATTATATAAAATCTAACCCCACAAAAATATTTCTCCACAAATAGGTAAAGAATCACAGTATTTGTGAAACTAGTAATGAAAATAGACTCCAATCGAACATTCTTTTATCATTGTAGAAATTAAAAGGGTGTGGTCAGAATTAAACAAAATATAGCTCAAACATTTAAGAGAACAATAACCCTGTACAGTCATAGATGTATTATTTTGGTTACCGCCACAAAGAAAAACGGACTAGAACTATATTTAATTCACATAATCAGTGTTGGTAAATAATTAACATTACAAATACCGATATGAACTAGCCGGATTCTAAGTTTATTCATTTCGAATTACCTGTACGGAAATTGCAAAATTAATGAAGAATGTACTTTCGTATTGTACTAAAGGGATCCTCGTAAGCGTAAAGTTCTTACATTATACAAATTTGACTGCCTAATAGTGCAAATAGGTAAGGGGATGTGTCACGAGGACAAATTTTTGGATTTTTCTATATAACAGCCCCAGGCGAGTGAAATGGAACAGTCCAAGATTTGTCCAAGTGATGTATTTTTGCTATTGCACGAATTGTAAGCAGTCAATATATGTTTTTATATAACGATTTTCCCATAGATCTTTACCACAAGTGCAATAGTACATTGTTGGTAACAACTATTGCATGGCTAAAACGCGCGAGAGTTTATATAAAAATGTTTAACTATAAGGTTGAATACTGTTATGAAATAAATGTTTGTTTTTGTATACGACTGCGACCCCACTATTTGTGTAGAATATGTACTATGAAGAAAATGAAATTGTTCTGGTTATAAAATAGAAACCTATTTGTGTAGAATATGTAATTAAGTTTGCAATAAAATACAAAGAAATAAAAAATGTAGCTATGGTCCTTCTCTTTCCATTGCTACCCAATGGAAACCAACATGCCTAGCATACGTCACAATGACGTCATAAAGTCCATGTTAGCTAAATTGTCAAATTGTCAACTTCCATAGACACACACATGGGGAAAAATTCAATTTTTCGCCACAAAAATGTTAGGAATATCAGATTTTCATGGCGGTGTTTGGCTTACTTGATGGGAACTGAAACTTGTTTTTTATAATGAGACATTTTATTAGCGCTATAATAATGTTTTTGCGTCGCTAAAATTGCGAAATCTCAATTTTTCCACCCTAATTCATATTATCATCCTTTTCCTCAACATATGACGTCTAATACGTCATAATGGGGATGTTGGGTACTTATTTTTGATGACCATGGAAAGAAGAACCTCTACATCTAAAGCACCCTGCGTACCAAATTTAACTGAATTGGTGATTCAGTAACGAAAATCACATGGGGTGCCCCCCCCCTTCGAGTTTTGTTACAAAACAAAATTGGCTCAGGGAACGAGGGTTTAAACACCACAAACGGGAGAATTCTTAATTTTCTGTTAATGAATAATTGGAAATTGATCAATGAATGTGAATTTAGCATAAATTTTCAAAACTGAATTTCAATGATGCCGACCCCCTTTCATTTAATGGTTTCCCCAGAGAAAAAATTTTTATTTCAAATTTCCAGGTGATTCTCAACATTGCCTTTTGATGTCTCTTAAATCCATTCTTACTCTAACAACTAAAAACTACCAAATTTTGAAGAGGAGCTCTGCAATAACTTTTTTTTGTGTCACAATCCCTATTTGGAGTTTTGTTAAAAAGCTGTGGAATTATTCTCTTCAAGACTCTAATGATACATTTGCTTCACCTGATTAGCAATATTTTACCGTCCAGAAACAGTGGACAGTAAACTCATCAGAACTAGTCAAGCCGCAGCTGTCCGTAGCAAGTTGCTGTACCAGTTGAAACACCCGTTGAAAAGTTGCCGCACAAAGTTCCTTGTGGTAAAAATTGAACCGAACCACTGCTGTATACGACATATGGTGGTCCCCAGAATGTCTGTTGCTGTGGCAGGTGGGATTGAAACCTGGGGGCTTGGTTGTTCCACATGTGACTTGCGAGCCTACTCTTGTCCACCCAGAATTTTGCGGTGGGATTGATCACCTGTATAAAAGAATTTGTCTTCATTATAGCACCAAAAATGCAAAGGTACTCTCTTCAAAGGTCAACTGAGATAAGGTCAGTGTTCCTGCAAGAATCTGAGATTACAGAGCTCACACACATCGATAGCTACCTTAATGCTTGAGCATTCACAAAAATCAACTTACATGAAATTCCTCAATGTATAGTTAGTTTTTTCCTTAGACCGGTGTCTATACTACTGGTCCGTGTGACGAGTGTCCTACCACCCATCTGTCTATTGTGTTTTTTTCAGTGAGGTGCTGTATCATCATTTATTGCAGCACATGTAACATAATGCCTCGTCTACAAGGTCCGGTTTATTCCGTACATTTTTCTATGGTATGACACTCTCTCATGGGGGACGCTCAGTTTTCTTACAACCCAAACCGGTTACGGGATATTATCTTTTATAATACCTAAAGGAATTTTCCTCATTATTCTAAGGTGGCATAACTTCGGTGGTATGTAAAGAAGCAATATTCCGATTTACAACAAAAACCCTTTGTCTTTTTAGAATACATATCTTGTAGTAACATATGAAAAACAATTCCGTTTACCTCCAGAAACTGTAACAGTAAACTGATCAGAACTTGTCAAGCCGCAACTGTCCGTGGCCGTTGCTGTAACAGTTGAAACGCCAGTTTCAAAGGTTGCACTCACGGTATTTCCTTGTGGGAAAAATTGGACGGAACCACTGTTGTATACTACATTGGGTGTTCCAGAATTGTCTGTTGCTGTGCAGACCGGGAACTGAACCTGGGTGCTGGTTGTTCCACATGTGACTTGCGAATTAATATCTTGTCCACAGAATATCTGCGGTGGGCTTGTATCACCTGAAACGAAGGTTGTAGCTTGAGTTAGCCAAACTAATATTCTAAAAAAAGGAAAAATCGCGTAGTGTTTCCTACGTAATACTGTATATGGGCTTAAACGTGACCAACATATCTGCACGAAATATACAAATCTGTTCCATATTAACTTTATTTTGAGAGATCAGTAATGAATTTATTTTTTTACCACCAGACACTTTAACAGTAAATTGATCAGAACTTGTCAAGTCACAACTATCCATTGCCGTTGCTAAAACAGTTGAAACACCATTTACACACGTTGCCGTCACTAAATCTCCTTGCGGAAAAAAAAAAAATCGAACCAGTGCTATATTCTACATTGGGCGTTCCAGAATTATCTGTAGCTGTGCAGCATGGGAATTGGATCTGTGTGGAAGTTGTTCCACATGTGACTTGCGAAGTTGTATATTTATTAATCTTTCCCTGGAGATGGCCAGCGTACGTTGGTGTTTAAAAAACCAGGTGCGATTGGTCGGATTCGCACCGGCGACCTTCTAGCACGACGCTCTTGCCAACTGAGCTATCAAGCTAGGGTTGGTAGAGGAACGACAGATATCATCTATATGTGTTTGGTTCGAAAGGTGTCTTTTGCTTTCCTAGCGGATAGCATCAGAACGGTATATTTACATATACGATTTTATATTTGTTTTTGAAATTTTAACTACTTAAGTTATTATCTTGTCCACAAACGATTTGAAGTTGGCTTGTATCCCCTGTAATAGGGGATTGCTTCCTGATTTAGCCAAAGAAATATTCCAAAGCAGAAGACCTTTCAAAGGTCAACTGAGATAGCGTTTTTGCAAGAATCTGAGAGTACCGAGTTTACACGCATACTTCGGTATTTTAACTGATTCAATTCATCGTGTCACCAGAAGAAAACCTTTGGGCAGCGTCGATTAGTTGGCAGAGGAGACAAAATCTCCTCCTTCAAAATTGATATATCTTCGTACATAGATGTGGCCAAATTAAGCTTATGATTAGTGGACTCAGTGATGCAGAAGTATACCTATTCTTATTTTATGTCCTTCAACATAAAATATAAGATACTTTGCCATTTTGTGTCTTGTAATGGTTTATGAATTTTTTTCGAAGCGAGGTTACCCATATGATAGTATTCATTTATTGAGACGGAGAAAGTACGTCGATTTCTTACTGGTGTTCTTTAGGAAACACGAAAGAGAAAATTAATACTTAATTGGCATGAGTAATACACAAAAATAAACGTTCATGAAAATTCCTCAATGTATAATACCGGTTACACAGATAATACATCAATCATTCTAAGGTGTCATAACTTTATATGTAAAGAAGCATTGGTCTCATGCTATCCGGCTTGTGCTATATATTGAAATGTATATTCAGATTATACAATTTCTTTATAAAGTTACATTGAGGTCTTGGTAGATATAAAAATTTGATAATTTCGTTTACCTCCAGAAACTGTAACAGTAAACTGATCAGAACTTGTCAAGCCGCAACTGTCCGTAGCAGTTGCAGTAACAGTGGAAACACCAGTTCCAAAAGTTGCCGTCACAAAGTTTCCTTGTGGGAAAAATTGAACCGAATCACTGCTGTATACTAAATTAGGTGTCCCAGAATTGTCTGTTGCTGTGCAGGCCGGGAATTGAACCTGGGTGCTGGTTGTTCCACATGTGACTTGCGAAACTACATCTTGTCCACAGAATATTTGTGGTGGGATTGTATCACCTGTAATAAGAGAATGTTTCTAGATTTAGCCAAACAATTCCCAAGTAAAGGGTACATCTTCAAATGTCAGCTGAGATAAGCCTAGTGTTCCTGCAAGAAACTGAGAGTACAGAGTTCACACACATCGTTAGCTACTTAATTGCCATGAGCAATTCACAAAAATAACTTACATGAAAATTCCTCAATGTATAATTTCGTTTTTTCCTTATACCGGTTACTAGGGTATTATCGTTTATAATACCTCAATTATTCCTTACAATTATTCTAAGGTGGCATAACTTTCGGTATATGTAAAGAAGCATTTCTTTATGTAAAGAAGCATATTCAGATTACACATTATCTTTTTTAGAATACATTGATCTTGTAGTACATATGAAAATTTGACAATTCCGTTTACCTCCAGAAACTGTAACAGTAAACTGATCAGAACTTGTCAAGCCGCAACTGTCCGTGGCCGTTGCTGTAACAGTTGAAACGCCAGTTTCAAAGGTTGCACTCACGGTATTTCCTTGTGGGAAAAATTGGACGGAACCACTGTTGTATACTACATTGGGTGTCCCAGAATTGTCTGTTGCTGTGCAGACCGGGAACTGAACCTGGGTGCTGGTTGTTCCACATGTGACTTGCGAATTAATATCTTGTCCACAGAATATCTGCGGT
>JAMKCH010082194.1:0-15530 GCA_023653785.1 Ophioderma brevispina | reverse complement strand
CCACAGATCCGCCCTAGTAGATCCGCCTACAGTAGACCACCCCCTACCGTAGATCCGCCCACAGTAGACCCACATACAGTAGACTCCACCCAGGTAGATCCACCCATAGTAATCCACATACAGTAGATCCATGTGCTTTATGTGGTCACTGATTTGTACAACCTGGAACAGTGCTTTTCTACGTACTAGGCTCCCGATGACGTAACATACATAAGCATGACGTCATATTTGTGTGGTTACGTCATAGACACTTCATAGTGCTTTAACCAAGCTTATTTGATTTTGGTTTCTATTTGTATCTACTAAAACATATTTGTGGGGTTCTAAAACCAACCATTTAGGAGGTAAAGGGCATAACTTGGCCTTTTGGCGGCCATATTTGGTTTACTATAGCCCAACTTCCCAGTGTCTGATTTTGGCCCGCTTTTGGATATAATGTTCGGAGGGGTTATTGTAACGAATATTAAACCAAAAACCTTCTGTTGCATTTGTTCCAGTCATATATAATCTTTTGGCTTAGATTTACTATTCCGAAAATATATGTTTTTGTGCTGTATGTGCTATAGCCTTATGCAATCCCCTTACACAATGTCCCATGGGTATTACTTGTAGCATTTTACTATGGACTATATAACAGAATGTGCTAGAATCATGAAAGCACCTTTTAGTGTGTTTGGGAAAGAAAATTTGAAGTGAATTGCACTCCAAATTTCACATCTCATAAATGCCTGAGTACTGTGTGGCTGGAGAAGTGAAAATGGGGTTGTTTGAAGGGGGGAAGAATCTACCCTCCTTTTGATTGCATAGTTTGTGTATTATTACAGAACAATAGTGCATTCTACCACCTTTCCTCAAGTACCTACTCTGTTCCCATAAGAAATGATTGAACCCGACAGCACCGTAAACTTGATGTATCCACCTCTTATCTTAATTTATCAACCCCCTGCTGCCGGCTTACCTGTTCAATAAAAACGGGTCACGTTCTCCCACTCACCCATTGTTGATGTTAATGCACTTTCAATCATGAAAAGTAGGTCCTAGTTCAATGTCTAGGGCACATGGTTGTTGATTTTGGAAGTACGCATTTGGGCCTATCGCTACCAGACAATCTACAGATGTCTCTACATACATTTCCATTTGAACTGAAGAGACAAAACTAAATGGCCAGTCTCAAATAATCAAAGCCAAATTTGGACATGGTTTCGTGCTCTTTTCTAAGTGGACCATGCCTCTATTATTCGGCCACTATAATTCAGACCTTGCAGGGCGGTCCGGATTTGAAAAAAAACATCAAAATTACGGGGGGGAAAAGTGATCTATAAACTTGTCCAAATGGGTGGATTTTGCAGGTTTTTTGCAGGAATTATGGAGTGCGCGCCCCCTACGCCCCCTCCCTGGATCCGCGCCTGCCTTGCTTCAAAATTCCTTGGACCGTATTCAAAATAATTTCTTGGACCTTATTCAAAATATAGAATATAGTCCAATAAATGTATGATTTAACCCACCACAAATTGCAAACAGAAACAATTTTGGTTGTTAATATACTCTGAAATTGTCAAAAATAATATATTAAAAGTCTACCAAAATCAACCTAGTGGAACATGTAGAAATAAGGTGGCAACGTGTGTACAGGGGTTTTAAAAAATTAGAATTAAAAAAAGAAAAATTTGATTTTAAATGATTGTACCAATTTATTGGGCTACCCTAAGGTTTAAAAAAAGGTATTAGTTATGCCCTATCTACGCGTTATAGTTTAGTACAATAGGCTCATAACAGTTCAAGGTCCTCCTGCGGGTTAAAATTCATAGAATGGTCCGATTTTGATCGGCTGGTTGTAAACTGTTTTAAATTTGTCCCACTAGCTAAGTAAATGTAAATAGATTTCTTTGTTGAACTTTTCTATATAAGAATTTTACAGGAGCTAGGACTAGTGACTTCTTCCTCCATAGACCTGTAGGGCCCCCAGTCACATTTTGTCGTTCCAATTATGCAACGAATATATAGATGGTGCAACGTATATTTTCGGGTTCTGTAACAATTAGATCGAAACCCCAAATTAGACACATTGTTATAACAAACGGATAATCTGAAATTTACCCCCAGTGTGACCTTGAACCTATTTGGACTCATTAACTATTGAACTACAACCTGCAAGATATGGCCAAACTAATAACCTTTTTTTAATCCGGAAATTGTAACGACCACAGTTGGCATACTTTTGACGACGCGGTTGATACTTTTCATATTTTGCCCCCTGGTATAAACCTACCCCTTAAAAATATAGTTCCACTCCTTTGTTTTAGTAGACTTTTGATATGTGTTTTTCAAGGGATTATAAATACAATTCTGTGGGAATTGATTCTGTTTTGCAATTAGTGTTTGGGTTAAGGCAGCCTTCATTCTATTTGACTGGCCTAATATCCCGAGAAAGGCTTATTTTTTTAAAATTTCATTTGATTCCAATGAATTTTGGTTGTGTTAGGGATCAATTGTTTGTATCACAAGTACCCATATGCCACTGAGTGTGTCATTTTGTGTTGTTTACAGACAGGAATATACCAAAATTTTTGCATTTTTGCAGAAAGGACAAATTTTAATGTCAGGTTAGGCGCAACACAGCACAACACACACATGCAATGCTACGTCAGATCGGAGTTCAGAGAGAGATAAAAGTGTAACTTTTGCTAGTAGGGGCTGGGCTGTGGATCACTGTGGCGATCAAATGAATGGGTCCTGGTCCCTAAGAGTCGGTGATAGTTAAGAATGACAAACCTGTGCATTTTGTGATTTTGAAAATGTGCTAAATTTTCAGGGATTTTGTGCAAATTGTGGGGAAGGGAAAAATTACCCATATTTGTTAAAGCTTAATTTTAATAAACAGAAATTGTTTCAAAATCCATAAAATCAAGGGGACAGTCTGTGGGGTCTAATTTTCATCAATTTGTTTATATTGGAGGTCGCTTTCAGAATCCTCTCATCAACGCCAAACTAAGAATTTTGTGGGTCAAAACACAGTGACAAATAAAAAACCTTTATTATCTGATGGTATATTCTATCCACATCCTTGCAGCATGATACCTTGTGCTCCCCAGTGCGCCCTAATCAGTTTGAGGTCATAATCAATCATAACTGATAATGCAAACACCTTTCTTAGATAAAATCTATCCTAGCTGACTTTGGTAACATGGCCAAAAGGCCAAGGTCAGGTTACACAAACCACTTTATTTCTTGAACCCCAGCCAGGAGATTGTCTCCAGGGATAAAGAAACAATAACTTGTCCGTAACTGAAATTCCACTGGCAACTATTTCAGCTCTGCAAATTGACTGACTTTGAAGAAAAGAAATTTCTAGAAAAAATTATGTCAGGGCGAATATGCCTTTGGGCTTTGTTTTGATAGTAAGTGTTTGGCTCTCTCTGGGCTGCATAAACAAGGTTGCATTGAACATATTTTTCAGAGCACAATTATGGGGATGCTTGAGATTGCTTGTCTCTCCTTTTGCTTTATCTACAAAAAATCTTCAAGGTTAACAAATTCCTTTCAGATAAGAGGGCATTTATTGCAGTGTAAGCTAATGATCATACAGGAGATGACTGCTTGTAACTTGTTCATTTTATAATCAATCTTTATCAACTAATTGAACAAATTAGCACCCTGGTGCTTAGCATGTGATGTGCTTGCATAGTTATGATTTGCTTACATAGTTATGATTTGCTTGCTATAGTTATGATTGGCTTTGATCAGTAGGATTTGTTTACATAGGTTGATTTGCTTGCATAGTTATGATTTGCTTGCATAGTATGCACTTTCATTGTCTCCATATTATCCTCACCTCAGTTTGGATTCATGCAGAGTTGCCTGAAGGCCTTTTAGTAACAACTCCACTTAATCTTTAAGAAACGGATAAATCCACACAATACAAAATATACACAAAAATACCACAACCAGGTAAATCGATAGCATCAGGTGGAAACATGCCCATGTATTTTCACTCATATTCTACACATTTTGTCAAGAGAAGAATCCCAACGTGTGCCAAAAGACACTATAGGTACAAAAGTATATTTACCCTTAGGGTTGCATTATGATGTTGGTCTTCCCTATTGTTATTTCAATGTACTTGATCAACGGTCATGTTCATCTTAATGGTGAACACACATATGTAGCTTTTCCTTCCATTTTAGCTCCGAATACATAATGCATAATTCAGTGGTATACTTAAAGTTGACAGGAGAGATTTTTTTTTTAGATCACGATTCTCTCAAGTTTCACTAGATCGGTTTGTAGACCACCGACCGAGAACGTTTCAAAGGTTTATTTGACAACTGTGCAAAAGAAACCGCAAACCTTGTTTTGAACTTTGCCTGCTATCATAATGGTCCCCATAGAACCATGCTTTGACAGAATACTATCCTCAAGGCTTGATTACTGGGTGAGTCAAAAACTGACCCGGATTTTGTCGCCATTTATGAGTTTTTTAAATATAAATATAAACGATTTGGCTGCTCATCGGAAGCCCTATTTTATTATCTTTAATTTGCTGCAAACAATTCCACAATTCCCAGTTAAGTAATAGGCCGGAGCTACAGTACTTGGGAATCAGTAGTCCTCGTTTCAAACCCTATCCAGCCCACGGATTCCCCATTTGATGCAAAACGGCGGCCGACAAGCAAATGTGATTCCCGTGGACAGTGCACGACCCCGACTTGCGGATTCAAACAACTGTAACTCGGTCTATACTTAACCGATGTGAATGATCCTTTGCCGCAAATCTAACACATAATTAATCGCTTTCCAGATGATATCACAATGTGTATATTATAGTTATTTTAAATTCAATGGCGGACACAATCAGGGTCACAGTTTTTTTTGACTCACCTGACATAAGACGGCGTATTCTGCTTATTCACTTCCAGTGTGATCTCAAGCCATGGTAAGCATCCAAATAAGTAATTTTTTCGAATATAAGCCGCGCGGCGTATAATCCGCAGGGCCTAAAAATCGCCGTATTAAAATTCAGACCTTAACGTATACGCCGCAAGAGCCCCAGATAAGCCGCACCAACGGCGCCGACCATTTCGTATCTGTATAACGTGTACATCAACGTATTATTCATGTTTAATAAGGCATATTTACAGTTCAAATATATGTCGGCACATGCGACTATTTTTTATTTTTAAAACTATTTTATAATATATTTTCAATGAACATGCAAATCCATGGAAGCCAAGTCAAGAAATACGGGCCGAAATATTCCCATTTTCAACTCTTTCGTTACGTATTTTTTTTAGTATGTTTTTCACATGCTGGCTATATCTTTTGTACAGCCTATAGTGTCCTAACAATTATCAGAAGAGACTAATTATTGGTTGTCGGCGCCCTTTGACTATTCCGTATCCGCCATGGAAGCTACGCCTTCTGCGGAAAGCGTTTACTACCTAGGAAGACGGAGCCTGTTGATTCGTACCCTGGAACTAGCACAGTCCCGAGGGACTACCAACGCTCTGGATACGAAACCCCACTCCGTACAATACCATTATCAGCATCATCATTCTAAGTTTACCTCAACTATTTTCGCAAATCCGTTTTGTATTAACTTCATTGTCGTTTACCCTTATTTTAATCTCTACATCATTTATGTTTTTATACTAACCTTTATATCCTTTATTAGAAGAGACTAATTTTGATTTGTCGGCACCCTTTGACTAGTATAGTCGCTATACCTCCATGGAAGCTACGCCTGCGGAAAGCGATTTTATACTACCAAGGAAGACGGCGCCTGTTGGATTCGTACCACAGACCCAAAATAAACACGTCCAAGAACTACATACTGATACGGGATCACTCCGACCTACATCTATTAGCATCGATCATATCTAATTTTTTCCTTTCACTAATTCTCCAAATCTGTTTTGTATTACTTTATTGTTGTTTACTGTTTGTTATCTTACACTACATCAATAAATGTTTTTTTTGTTTATATAACATTTAAATCCTTTAATTAAGAAGAAACTGAATATTGGTTATACGGCAGGTGAAGAGGGCCCAGAGGACGACATAACCAGACCGCCGATTCAAGCCCTTGATGAGGAGTTGCGGCCCTATTTCACAACTGACAAAGCGAATATTAAAAACTTTGACGGCTTGCGCTGAGGATACTTCTGACCTGCATATAGCATTACTAGCTTAAACTAGCTGCATACAATCCACACGTCCTTTTCAGGCCTAACATTCTTTCTAAGGAATAATGAGTGTGTCACATAAAAAAAAGCAAGAGTCACTTCCAGTCCCCTCCCCATGAAAAAGTCAAGTCAATTTGTCCAAACCCCCAATAGAACTGTTCTTTCCTTTCCTTCCTATCTTCTTCATATTTCACCTTTTCCTGTGTTGTCATGTGGTTTCTTATTTAGGTATATATAAAATGATTAGCTATGTCAAATTTTGCCAATTAAATATTAAGTACCAGATTTTTTTTGTTAATTAATGATAAAAACATCTAACGATAATTTAAAATCAGTCTTTTATTATAAAGTTCAGTTCCATTTTGTACCGTTTAAAACTTCTAGCAACTATATTAAATGATTATTTTTACAATGCAAATAATCTTAAGTACCAAACAAACATAAAACCACCTAAAATCTAATAAAAAATCTCAGTCTTTTTATTTAATAGCGTTCATTTCTCATTTTTTGTAACGTATTAGCTCCTATTTTGAAAAAATTAAAACAAATGAAGAAATCTGTAACAACAGGTATTGTGCACGTGAGTTCCCTTCCTATACTATACGTTCAAGTCAGAGAAAAAAACGTGAAAACTGTAAATTTGCTCTTTTGTTCAACAAAATTACAGGGCAGTGGTGTTAGCTTAGTATAAGTATTAAGAGAGAAAAACAAAGACTTCGCTAAAGACGAGACATAGTCCGCAAACCTTAAAAATAGTTCGTCCCAATCTCTGTCTCTGCCCTTTGGTCTCCCATCCAAGACGGACCGGGCCCGACGTTGCTTACCCTATGTGTTATGACCAGACGCTCTAAGGCGTGCTGCCATGAGGTCCTTGACCTTTACTGTTTAAAACTAATACTTGAATTTTGGTAACTCAGATGTGTTTTAAAAAAAAAGACAGATACAATGAATCGATATTTATTTATAACTCTCATACGTAATATGCATTTTCATCCCTAACACAAAACTTAAGACACTATCATGTTTGACAATCTTTGAAATTTGCAGAATACGCTTCAAGTGCAGATAAGTCTGTAGAATTCTATAAGTTTCCTTTTCCGCTGTCAGAATTGCATGAAAAGAAAGAAAACGGCGTTGTTCCAAGATACGATTCTCCATTCAATTACGTGTTTTTGTAGTAAGTGTCCGTACGGACAGTAATGGCAAATCTCCGATCTGTCATTATAGGTGTGCTTGTTTCTGGTCTTATCATTTGCAGGGTGAATTAGGATGCCTGTACTTGTTTCATACGCAAAATCTATTTGGATGATTTTTTTCGAGTGGGCTGATTTACAATCACTGATAGTGGTCTTTAAACAGGCTGGAATTTTAAAAAATGCTGCAGACATAACCTATTGCGAGTTTTTTTTAGTTGTAAAATACAACGGGGAATATCTACCATTGGATGGCCAAGAAACCCAAGGTTCCTGGTTTTCGATCTTGGCTGGTTCCCGCTGGTCTGGTTGGGGAGTAATTACCGGTCTTTGTTCTGTCGGCGATCGGCTGGTTCCCCGTGGTCAGATAGATTGCGAGTAATTAAACCTGTATTGTCCTGTGCGATCGAAATAGTGAATTCCATGTCTCGTCATTGGTATCAGACGATGCCGCTTCAATGCGGCTTATTATTTTGATATCTTAAGTCTCAACTGAAAGGACTTAAATTGATCAATTATCAAGTGGGCATAATCACCCAAAGGATGTTTACACACAAGTCAAGTTGGTAAATTGAGGACACTTCAATTGTTCGTTGGGTTAAATTTTTATGTTGCTTTCAGTCACTCACTTGTGGGTTTAATTTAAACTTACAACATCACCGTAAAAGCCGCTTCGGTTTATAAGCCACGCGGCAATCCTTTGAAGCCTTTGAAAACAACCTATAAGCCCGCGCTTATAATTCGAATTACGTATGTAAAAACCAGGGGGTTACGGAAAAATGTGGGGGGGGGGGGCGGTTCTTCCTGGAATCTCCTCCAATCCTCTTTAAGAATAAAGGGCGATGCAGTCATCTTTATAAGTGATGTGTCTCTCAGAGGCCCAACCAAGCCCATGAAAATGTTTTTAGCTGATTTCCGCACCCACTGAATGAACACACCCTAACTCTTCACATTGTTTTGGTTTTGAAATGGATGACCTCAATACCTTGCCTTTCCTTTCCCTCCTCCCCTTTCCGGACAGTTCATTGCCCTTCATATTTGTTTGTTATAACTAGAAAAATGTTTCCTCATATTTGTCTGCTGGTATCAAACATACCATAGGGTTCAGTTAGCATCCAGTTAAGTGGAGGACTATAGTTCACAGATCTCATGTGAGTGTGGCAAATCTGGATAAAACTGGCTGATGATTTGTTACCCAAGTACTTTATGCATTGTGAGCAAAAAATTGATGGAAGCACTTGCCACAACCCCCCTTTCATGCCACCATCTTGCAGTTCAGTTTACAACCAGTTGTAAAAATTGAAAATGTTTCCAATTGGTGCTGAAAGCACACCATGTTTCGTGGTCTGGTTACAAGGATTCCAAAAAGTATAGTTTTTATCTATATATAAAACCGGGGTTCTTCTGTCTGTCTATCGTCTGTCTTGTGTCTGCCGCAGTCTATTTTCCTTCTCGGTAGACCTATGGTCGCACGGTCTGAAACTTGGTCGGGCTGGTTGCCCCTTGACCGAACGAAGCCCGAGTTTGTATTGGTTATGGATCCAAAGGTCATCGGGGGTCATTCAGTCCAAAAGGCAATGGACCGCCCCTCTTTTGAGTTGCTCGAGCCGAGGGTCGCACGTTCCTGAACTTGGTGGGTGGGTGTCCCCCCTTGACCTTCCGAAGACCGAGTTTGATTTGGTTGGTGCTCAAGGTCATCTGAGGTCATTCAAGGTCAAAAGAGGTCAAATCGACGCGCCTATTTGCTCGGCGACCGAGGGTCGCACGTTCCTGACGTTGGTGGGTGGGTGCCCCTTGACCTTCCAAAGGCCAAGTTTGTATTGTTATGGATCAAAGGTCAGCGGAAGGTCATTCAAGGTCAAAACAAGGTCAAATGGGGTAACATGGTGTATGGACATTAAACTTGGATGGTGGTGGGTGGTCGATTTTTGATGTCGAAAATTGTGAAGGTCACGCCAAGCACCTCATCAGGGGTCATTCAAGGTCAATGAGGTTAACGTTGATTTCTCGGAGACCGGGGGTCGCCCGTTCCTGAAATTTGGTAGTGAGTGCCTCTTGACCGTCCAATACAGAGGTTTTAATTGGTTATTGGATTAATGGTCATCGGGGGTCATCAAGGTCAAATGAGGTCAAATGGATAACGTTGGTGTATCCGACGAAAACTTGGTGGGCGGGGTCTATTGTTGTGCTGAAAATTTTTTAGACACGACAAGGTCAACAGAGGCATCAAGGTCAAATAGGTAAAGGTGTGATGGACATTAAACTGGGGGGGGTCAATTGTTGATGCCAAATTTTGAGGTCACGACGAGGTCATCAGGGTCCTTCAAGGTCAAATGCGTTAAACGTTGATTTCTTTCTCGGAACCGCGGGTCGCCGTTCCGGAAACTGGTGGTTGGGTGCTCTTGACCGTCCGAAGACAGAGGTTTTATTGGTTAGTGGGATTAAAGGTCATCAGGTCATTCAAGGTCAAATAGGTTCAAATGTGTTAAACGTTGGTGTATCCAGAACGAAACTTGGTGGTCGGGTCGATTGTTGATGCGAACATTTGAACGGTCCCGACAAGGTCAACAGAGTCCGTCAAGTCAAATGAGGTCAATGGTCCGTACATGAAAACTTGGAGGGTGGGTCATTGTTGATGCCACAAATGTTTGAAGTCACGACAATGTCATCAGGGGTCATTCAGTCACATGGGTAAACGTTGTATGGACCTGAAACTTGGAGGGCGGGGTCGATTGTTGATGCCAACATTTTGAAGGTCATGACAAGGGCATTAGTGGGGTCATTCAAAGTCAAAGGATGTCAATGGATAAATGTTGGGTATGGACTGCAACCTTGGAGGGTGGGGTTTGGTTGTTGAGATGCAGCAATCTATAAGGTCACAAGGTCAATCAGGGTCATTCACGTCCCTGAAGGTCACATTGGTAACTTGGTGTATCCATACAAACATTGGTGGCCCAACAAATTGTTAAAGGTCCATGACGAGGTCATTACCAGTTCAAGGCACCTGACACCTGGGGTCATTTCATGCCGGTGTACGTCGAAACCCGGAGATCCCGAAACCCAGGAGATCGCGAAACCCAGGTGATCGCGAAACCCAGGTGATCGCGAACCCGGGACACCTAATTCAACCGAGGTCAAATGGGTTTAAACGTTGGTGATGGCTGAAACTTGGAGGGTGGGGTCGCTTTTGATGCCAAAAATTTTGAAGGTCACGACAAGGTCATCAGGTGGTCATACAGGTCAATGAGGTTAACGTTGTTGTCTCGTGAACCGAGGGTCCAAGTCATTCCTGAAACTTGGTTGTGGGTGCCTCCTGACCGTCCGAAGACCGGGTTGTTTGGTTGTGGATGAAAGGTCATCAAGAGGTCTTCAGGTTCAAAAAGGTCAAATGGTGTAACATTAGTGGTAGGACAATTAAAACTTTGAGGGTGGGGTCGATTTTAGATGCCGATATTTGAAAAGGTCACGACAAGGTCATCAGATCAGGGTCCATTCAAGTCAAATGGTTAACATTTGGTTTTTCTCAGTACCGTGGTCGCACGTTCCTGAAACTTGTGTGTGGGTCCTCTTGACCTCCGAAACCGAGGTGTATTGGTATGGATTAAGGTACATCAGGGGCTTCAAGTCCAATGCGGTCAAATGGGTAAATGTTGGTGTATTGACATGAAACTTGAGGTGGGGTCGATTTTTGATGCCAAATTTTAAAGGTCCATGCAGTCATTGGGGTCATTAAATCGTCAAAGAGTCAAAAGGGATAACTTTGGTGCTATCCAAGACGAAACTTGGTGGGCAAGGTGTATTGTTGTTCCAAAAATTTGAAGGATCACACAAGGTATCAGGGGTCATTCCAGTCAAAGGAGGTCCATTGCGTAATGTTGGTGTTGGCCATGCAACTTGGTTGGTGGGGTTGATTGTTTATGCCGAAATTTTAAGGTCACGCCAAGTTCTTTAGGGTCATTCAAGGTCAAAGGAGGTCAAATGGAGTAATGTTGGTGTATGGACATGCAACTTGGAGGGTGGGGTTGGTGTTTGATGCGCACCATTTAAAGGTCCAACAGTCATCAGGGGTCAACGGAGTGTCAAAGTGGGTAAACTTTGTGTATCCAGACGAAACTTGGTTGGGTGGTGGCTATTGATGATGCCAAACATTTTAAAGGTTTGACGAGTCCATCAGAGGTCATTCCAGGTCAACGGCAACGCGAAACCTTGGGTCATTCATGCAGGTGATCGGACCCGTGATCGCGAAGCCCAGGTGATCGCGAAACCCTGGGACCGCCTATACTACATATATGGTTTATAGTTTGGGAATTATAGGGTAAAAAAAAACTGTAAATATGGTGAAAAAGTCAATTTTTGTTCGTACAAGGTCCCACATCAAATGTTGACCTCCAATTTTGTAAACACGTGTTAAAGTGTTGTTAGTTCGGCTCATAGAATGAAATATAGATAGTTTTGACTATCTTAAGTGTTGGTTATTCACCAACAGGCAATAAAGTCCCAGCTATTGCAGCAAGTGGAATTCTCTTGACCTTTGACCTATTTTTGTTGAATAACGTGAAACTAAAGCATAACGATACGGCAAACTATTCCTTATTTCATCCCTTCAAGCTGTGGAAACAATGTGCACCACATATTACCTAATCAAGCAACTTTTTATTACTTTTTTGACCCTGTACACACCAAAATGACTTTTTGCACTCTTTTAACAGTTTTTAAAACCCATAACTCCAAAACAACAATGCCCGAATAGTTTGAACTATACCGTTTTGTGAATCCTTGTACCGACAACTATCATGGTGCACCTTTTCAACCACAATCGGAACCACTTTTTCAATTTTGACCCCTGTATCAACCTTGAAACCAAGCTGGGGTCCATTTAAGGAGGGTTGTAAGTGCTTCCCATCAATTTTATGGATTATCAAATGCCTAAAGTACTCTTTGTGCAAAAATTCACAATTTTATCCGGACCGCACACTCTTCACTACGTCCCTTGCTAGTATGATCTGCCGAGGAGGGTACATTCCCAACTCCCTTGCTTGAACGACGACTATGTCCTGGCACAGAGTCACATATTTGTCAGCAACACTTTGCTTGTTATGGAGTACACTCCTGATGCCAGCATGTATGGCACTAGATTTTTGGAAAAAGAGGTACATATGGGAAAAGATCTGGATCCTAATTCTATTATGGGTCCTATCTGAGAATGTAATTGAAGAAATACTGAGAGAGAGAGATACACAGGTTGGAAGAGTACTAATGCATTGTGGCCGCCAGCTTTAGCTGGAGGACCACTGCAATCCCTTGTGCGTGTGTATGTGTGTGTGATGTGTGTGTGTGTGTTTCTAAAATTGTTATGTTTTTTTAAAAATTGACCCAATATGAAAGTTGCAGTTCAAGTGGAACCAAACGTCTGTCATAGGTGCCTCATGGGATCTCTCATATATGATGTGGTTAAGGCACTTTGCCAGGTCAAAGGTCAATGTGAGGTCAAATTGAAAAAAATAGCTAAAATGTTAAATTGAACCTCAATTGAAAAGTTGAGTTCATTGGAACCAAACTTTCTGTCCTCGGTGCACCATGGATCCCTCATGTTGATGAGGTCAAAGGTCATGTACCGAGTCAAATGGTCATGTTAAGTCAAGTTGAAAATAGGCTTAAATTGTAAAATTTACCTCAATTTACAAGTTGAAGTTCAATAAACTTCTGTCATAGTGCACCTATGGGATCCCTCAGGGATATGTTGATGAGGTCAAAAAGGTCACGTGCCAACTTCAAAGGTCATGGAGGGCCCACACTTCTTATATTCTTGAATATAGCGAGCGAAAAGCCGATAACCAACCACCGCGAACAAATACTCAGTTTTATGAGTCCTTTCTGAAGATGTCACTGAAAAATACAGCCAGATCTTTTATATTTTCCAAAAGTTTAGTATCAAATTTCCTGGAATCGGGAGTGGTTGGCTCTTGAACTGGACAAAAATCAACCTGTTATCTACAATGTAACAAAGATTCGAACACCTTCTATGTAGTTAACGAATAACCTTTTAGCTGTACATACGTGATACCCCTTTTTTAGGAAAGGAAACAGATTTCCTTGTCTTTTGACTTAGGTCTTGACCTAGAAACACTGCCCTTGGAGCCAAATGTACTCCATGTATATGGCAATCACAGAGAAAGAGCTTGTTTGCCTACTTCATCAGTATAGCGGTGTAACCAGCGGGGGTGGGGGGGGGGCAAGTTCCCCCTGCTCAGAACCCTTTCCCCTGCTCAGAACCCTTTCCCCTGCCAGCCCCCCAAATTAACTGACCATTTGTACAGTGTCTCCCAAAATGCGCTCCCTCAGAAAATACCTTGCAACCCCTTCTTCCCCCCCCCATTTGCAAAGGTCTGGTTACTCCACTGATATGCACAGCTCTTAGTATATGTTGTATATGCGTTCCATATTATAAGGTGATATGGAAATGAATTTTAAGTTTGCAGCAGCCAGAGTGTCCAATTTGAGTTTTTCAGCCAGTCTTTCATTATTGTTCTTTTAAGCTTCTGAAGTGTGGGGAGTTATGTGCAGAAATTCTAGACAAATTGTCTTTGATGTTTTGCAACAGTTTAGGGTCTTTGAGACATAGATTTAAAGTTAATGATGAGAATTTCAAGTTTTCTGGATGGAAGATGTTGATTTCATCTTAGAGAGACACTACCCAATCCTCAGCATTGACCTCACCTTTCATACCATCAAACCTGAGATTTTGGTACCATTAGAAAGCTTTTATTTTTCTCATCTAATTAGCAAAATATTTTGACTGACTTCTTTCCGATTATGATGCTACATGCTAAAGTATGGTTTGTTTACAGTAATCGAAAATAGTTTGTACAGTAATCTATGGGCTAACACACAATTACCGCTCACATTAAAACGGTATGTTGGGTTCAAATGAAATTTTTGAATTAAAGTTTCTGTGTTTCCTATGAAACACAGAAAAATATGTTGTAATCGGGTGGGGTACCTTTAAGCTAAATGTATGTCAAATTGTAACATGATGTTTAATGCATTCAGAGGCATGTGCTGTCCAGTAAATAGAGCACTACAGAGTGAGTAAACAATCCTATACACTTTTAAAATTTTATGTTGTGTCTGAATGTACTGGTGTATATGATTTCTTCTAATAAGGATTTTTAGAATAATTCATCTGGCTTCTTTTGGTACCATTTTTATTGGATCGTGTTTTATGCATGGTTTACACATGAGGCAATTAAGAAGGAAAATGCAATTTGAATTGTGCCAAAATGATTCAAGCTGCTAGCTGAAAAAGAAAGGATACCTAACATTAAAGGTGCAACGAGAGATTTTTGAGGCACCCAAATATTGTGTCATAATAGTAATTTCAGATAGAAAAGACACTCAATACATTTCTTACCTTGTATTTGGCTACAGAAATGCCTTAAAAGAGTGGGAAAAGGTGATTCTGATTTGCTTATATTTCAATATAAAACATGGGCTGAATTTTATATTTGCTCCTATACAAAATTAGAAATTTCAACATTTTTGTACCAAAGAAACATTTCTCAGCTTAATCCTTTCAGATGGGGTTATTTCTGATGGAAAGCTTTACATCAGGGCAAAAATCAGTACTTTCGATTTTTTTAGGGGCACCTGATATGTTAAATCTCTCGTTGCACCTTTAACTGTTTTGAAACATAAAATGTGGCAGTCACACAACAATTTATTTACCCTAAAAATTGATGTCATTATTATGTGATTACTCTTTTGAAACTTCATCAAAAAGGAATGAAAAGGGGGGGTTACCGACAACATTGTCCATTTGTTGACACAATATCAGTAATTTTCCGGCTCACTGCCCTATCCAGGACAATATTAGTCTACCCGGTGGGTGCATCAAGCCGGAAAAATATTGAAATTGTGTCGGCAAATGAACAGTTTTGCTGGCAACTTAAATATTTTTTTACTGCTGGTTCAAAGTTGTGAGGAGTGGGGGGTAGGAGGGGCAATGCAATTATGAAATTGTTGAGTTATACTGCGCACAAAGTTCTACTGCATATAAGCATTAACATTTTTGAACTGGTCAAGAAAAAAAAAATAAGCAGCAAAAAAAAATAGTCTAAAAAATGCAATTAAAAAAATCCACATTGCACATAGCCCT
>JAMKCH010082193.1:0-11979 GCA_023653785.1 Ophioderma brevispina | reverse complement strand
TATGCAAATTTTTTAAGAAAATATGCAAATTAGTAAATCAAAAGTGGCTTATGAATGGGGCTTATTCCGGTAAATAGCTTTGAATAATCATTTAGGGTTATATCGCACGTGACAAGTTTTATTATGCATCAAATCACTTTTCCATTTTGGAAAATTGTATTATTTTTTCGCATTTTTAGGAAAAAATATGCCAATTAGTATGAAATCCAGCGAAGGAGCTTGATAAACTATACCATTACATAGAACATCATCAAGGGTGGAATTTTTCTTCACATTTTGAAGTATCTACCCTGTACAGAGATTGAGATATTGTTAATTTCTACAAAATATGCGTTAAAAATCATGAATTACCCATTTTTATCGTTTCCTATGCAAATTAGTTCATATTACGCGAGATAGATGTTTCTTTATAATATATGGTAATAACTGCTATGTTCAGGAAGATATACTGAATTTTCTAGTCTGTAACTTGTATAGTTTTTAAGATATAATTTATTATGTACATAAAGAATGCTATTTTGATGTGCCATAAGAAAATAAAGAAAATAAAAGATTTGACCTTTGACAAATGTTCCCCTCCCAATTGCTTCAATGTACGACTACTAAAATTGGAATATCTCGCAAACTAATATCCCGATTTTGAAAATTCAAATGTTACGTTGCTGCTGTTGATTTCCTCTAGCAATGGTGGGTATTTTTAAACCTCTAGAACCATCTAAAATTTCCACCTGAAAGTGGCCTACTACAATACTTTTTATCACTTTACTCTTATAATCTTTTGGCTTATGATGTAGCATTTTTTTTCAATAGTAATAGGTGATCTCAATGTATAAATATACTGCTTTTCATAGCTTTCAGTATTCATGCTCTCTAATTTCTTTAAGATTAAAAATTGAATCAATTGCAGTGGCCCAATTGCTATCATGATGGCAAACCCAGTTTAATAAAAACATTGACTGATTCAATCTATAATAGATTACAATTTTAATCACATCAGGTTTGCGTCCATTTCAAATCTGAGAAGTTTCAGCGGAGTGCGAGACCAGAAGCTCTTCTTGTACCGAAGGAATTACCTAAATAAAATCCACGAATAAATCAATATAAAATAATTATTGTATTAATTGGAAAGGAAGTTGAAACAAACACATTGGAACGACAATCTTTTTCTTCCGTGCTTTTTTTAATTCGTATAATCAATTCGTATATTGTATACCCCTTTACCCCAGCAATTTGTTCCGTTTAAAGACACCAACCCGGGACGGTACACGGGCCGGGGGAGTGAGAGAGAGAGAAAGCGAGCTTAATTTGATACCTGCTCACGTCTGCATTTCAGTCTTTAATACACGCCACGACATCCGGCTGCACACCCCAGAACTATTGATTGTATCGATTATAACGTCAATCACCACGTCGGCAGTCCTATGACACCCACACGATTAGACGATTATACTTTTTATCATATCAAAGGACCTTTGTTATCATAATAGGACGGTGAGTCAGGAATGACGTTTTTGTCGAACCTGTGACTGTGTTAAAGGGGCATTTCGTGATCCACACCCTCGTCCCCCCGACTTACCTAAAAAAGTTGAGATTTTTTATATCATCGAAACCGTTAGCCTTAGTTCTTCATGTGTACCAAATCTTACTTGAAAATTCGGCCGCATCTGGTCCAGTCTGTAAGAATTCGCAATTTTGGTATTTTCTGTCCTAAATACACTACAAGTGGCCTATGAACCTGGGAACAGTAATTGCTCATAACACAAATCCCCAAGATAGGGATCAACTCAAATTTGTTGAATAGGTTTTACTCAGAATATTAGGTGAACCATGAAATAAACAGAAGGTGCTGGAATCAACACAATGCACTTTAATGTAACTAGCTATCCTATGTTGGCCAACTCGCAGATGTGCAATTCCAATGCTCGTGACACACAAAAACAACCAAACTTTAGCTGTCATTTTTTCTCACCTTCTTTATTTCCGGCGTCAAATGGTGCACGCTATCACCAGATAATATGAAAATCTAAATTCTGTCGTTTATTCCATTGAATATCAGATGATTTCGTTGTTTATAGATTAATTTCCGAGACCTCCGTTTCTCACGTGTGCAGTCAACGACACCATCTTTGCACTGCGAACGCACAGAGTTGTGGGTAAAGCTACATAACAAAAATGGGTAATGGGGTTTAAAATATGACGCTTTAACTTGGTTTAAAAGGTCAAATAGGAACTCAAATTTTTGTATCGTGGATTTCTACTTTTTTCAGCATCGAAATCGGTCACGGGAGTCGGAATGTTGTAATTTTTCCCAACTGAAAGTCTGAAAATCTGCAATTATTTTTGCAACTTTACAATCAACTCTTAAAGACCCCTCAGTGATGTTGAAAATATTTGCAATTTGCAGAATAGCTCAAAGTGAATGATAAGTCTGTAGAATTCTCATAAGTTACCTTTTCCAGCTGAAATTGAACAGAAAGGAAGAAAACGGCAGTGGGTTCCAATATACGATTCGCCATTCAATACGTGTTTTGTAGTGTCCCGAACGGACAGTAATGACTAAATCTAATCTCCGTCTGTCCCTAGTAGGTTGCTTCTGTCTTATCATTTGCAGGGTATTTTAGGATACTTGTATCTGTTACATACGCAAAATTGAATTTTTGATGATTTTTTCATTTGGCGATTTAATCAAAAATCACTGATAGTGTCTTTAATAGGGTAAGGCATATCCGGGGATCCTTTTTAAACATACATATCAATTTGGGGGAGTTTTTTCACCCTAAAATGTTCCACTTTCAAAGCTGAACTCGTTGCGCCGTTGTGTTGCAAGTTGCCATTAAAACAAAAATTGGTGTTTCGGTCAGTGGGCGGTGCAAAATAAGCCGACGCGCATGTCTGACGCACGTGTGTTACTACCACTTGGCTACTAAATGGTGATCTTTAATGTTTGCCAGTTGGTTGCGCAGGCCCGTAACGTGTCGCGACGTGTATAATTATCGATGACCAGAAAACAAATGAGCATGCCAAGGTTTGAAGGACAATATCTCAAGAGGAAGAAGATATATTGAAAGATTTTTCGACTCCTGGTTTTCTCTTGATTGTATTTTTATATTAATCACTTATCATAAACATTAAATCTTTGTTTAAATTTTTTCTGTAACTAGCTATTAATATGAAGGTTTATTGAAAACCACTGTGCCAAGCCACATTCATTATAGCAACTTCACCAAAAATGTCCAAAGAAATTCACGGCAATAAGGACGTGCAAAACCACAAACCAATGTGGGTGCTTTGATGTGGGTCTGTCATTGGTGTTCCCATGACCCACATTATACGACCTCGCCCTCGTTCGTTATTCCAGACTCAAATAGCTTTATATAACCATTTTGAAATTGGTATATTTTTCTTTTCGCTTTTAGGAACAATATGCAAATTAGTATGAAATCCAGCGAAGGGAATTGGAAACTACTACCATTCCAGAGAGACATGCATCCGGGGGATTTTTACAATTTTTGAATTAATCTACCATGTACAGAGATTGAGACTATTGTTCATTTTCTACAATATGCTTAACAATACATGAAATTTCCCATTTTTTTATCGTTTCCTATCCAAATTAGTTCATAGTACGCAATAGATATATGTTTCTCTTATATGATGTATAACTTCTCATGTCAGGAAGATATACTGAATTTTTCTAGTCTGTATCTGTATAGTTTTGAAAGATATAATTTTATTATGTACCTAAAGTGCTATTTGATGGTGCCATAAGAAATAGAAAATAAAAGATTTGAACTTTGACAAATGGTCTCCCCATTGCTTCCACGTAACGACTATAAAATGGATATCTCCTCAACTATAGATCCGATTTTTGACAATTCAAATGGTACGTGCTGCTGTTGTTCCTCTATCAAATGGTGGTATTTGAAACCTCTAGATACCAATATAAAGTTCCACCTGAGTGCCACTACAATACTTTTGATCACTTTAACGACTTATCTTTTGCTTTTATGTAGCATTTTTTTTCATAGTAATAGGGACTCAATGTAAAAACAATGCTTTTCAGTAGCTTTCAGTACATTCATAGCGCTCTAAATTTCTTAAGATTAAAAATGAATCCAATTCTTGGCCGAATGCTATCCGGGACAAACCCAAGGTTTAAATAAAAAACATTGAAATATCAATCTATACTAGATTACAATTTTAATCAAAATCAGTTTTGTCGTCCATTTCAATCTGTGAAGTTTAGCGGAGTGAGAGACCAGATCTCTTCTTGTACGAAGGAATACCTAAATAAATACCCATAAATAAATAAAATAATTATTGTATTAATATTGACATGCAAGTGAAACAACCATTGGGAGAACGACAATTACTTTTTTTCTCTTCAGTGCTTTTTTTTTTATTCGTATCATCAATGCGTATATTGTATAACCCCTTTACACCCAATGCAATTTTGTTTACGTTTGTAAGAGACACCCCTGACGTACAAAAACAACGTGTCGGGGAGTTAGAAGAGAGGAAAGGAGCTTATTTGATACCTGAACTCATGTCTGCATTTCATTTCCGTCTTTAATACACGTCCACTACATCCGGACCGCGCCAACACCCCATAACTATTGATTGTAATTCAATTATAACGGTCAATCACCAAGTCGGCAGTCTATATGAACACACCCCACGATTAGACGATTAACTTGGTTATCAATATCAAGGCAGGACCCTTGTTTTCATAATAAGGACGGTGAGTCAGGAATGACGTTTTGTCGAACCTGTGCCTGGTGTTCAATGGGCACTTTCGTGATCCCACAACCCTCGTCCCCCGACACCTAAAACAAGGTTGAATTTTTAGATCTCCGAACCGTTTCCTTAGTTATGCTGTGTCCAATCTACTTGAAATTGGCCGCATCTGTCATGTCTGAAGAAATTCTCATTTTGTCTTTTGCCTTTTTCTGTCCATAAATTACCTACGTGGCCTATGGAACCGTGGGCAACATAATTGCTCATAACACATAAAACCGCAAGATAGGGATCAACTCAAATTTTGTGAATAAGGTTTCTCAAGAATATTTAGTGAACCATTAATAAAACAGAAGGTGCTGGAATCACAAATGTACCTTTAATATAGTAGCTATCCTCTTTGGCCAACGCAGCTCAGTCAAGATTGACATTTCCATGCTCGTGACCACCAACAATACCCCAAACTTTAGCTGCAATTTTCTCACCTTATTCTTTATTTCCGGCGGTCAAATAATGCACACTATCACCAGATAATATGAAAATCCTAAATTCTGTCGTTTATTTATTTCCATTGAATAGATGATTTTCGTTTATTTAGATAATTTCCGAGACCTTCCGCGTTTTTGATGTGTGCAGTCAACGACGCAATCTTTGCAACTGCGAACGCGCAGAGTTGTGTGTAACAACTACAAATACAAATGGTGTAATGGGTTTTAATATGAACCTTTTAACTTGGTTTAAAAGGTCAAATATGACGTCAAAATGTTGTATCGTGATTGCTACGTTTTCAAGCATCGAAAATCGGTCCAAGGGATTCTGAAAATTTTGGTAATTTTTTTCCCCAAAAACTACCCCCACACAAATTATACATAAAATAATTAAAAAACCGGAATTTTTTAATTTTAAAAATATTTGAAATTTATTGCAGGATAGCTCCACAGTGAAGGATAAGTCTGTAGAATTCTCATACAGTTACCTTTCCAGCTTGAATTGACAGAAAAGGAAGAAAACGGCATGTTCCAATATACGAATTCCCATTCATTACGTGTGTATAAGTGTCCGAAAAACGTACAGTATTGACTAAAATCTCCGATGCGTCCTTATTAGGTGGCTTCTGGTCTTCTCATTTGCAGCGTAGGTTTAGGATACTTGTACTTTGTTTCATACATGCCAAAATTTGATGTTTTGATGATTTTTTTAATTTGCTGATTTAGCAAATCACTGAATGTTCTTTAAGGGTAAGGCATCCGGGGATCCTTTTAAACATACATATCATTTGGGGGGAGTCTTTTTCACCCAGAAACATGTCACTTCAAAGCTGAAATGTTTGTCTGCCTTGTGTTTGCAGTGCATGAAAACACAAAGTGGTGTGCGGTCAGTGGCTGATGCAAAATAGCCGACCGAATGTAGTTAATCACACGTGGGGTTACGACCACTTGGCTACTAATGGTGATCTTAATAGTTTGCCCAGTTGGTGCTCAAGGCACCGTAACGTGTCGCGACGTGATATAGCGATGACCGAAGAAAACCAATGAAGCAATGCACAAGGTTTGAAGGACACTCTCTCAAGAACTGAAAGGAGATATGAAAAGATTTTTCACTAATGGTTTCTCTGATTGTGATTTTTTTTATATTCATCACTTTCAATACATTAAATATTGTTTCAATTTTCTGTACCATAGCTATTATAGGCAGGTGTTTGAAAACCACTGTGCCAAGCCACAATTCATTAATAGCAACTCACCAAAATGTCAAAAGAAATTACTGCAATAAGGCGTGACAAACACCACAAAAACCAATTTGGGGTGCTTTGATGTGTGGGTCTGTCATTGGGTTCCCCTGACCCACATTATACTACCTCGCCTCAGTTCGTTTTCATACAAAAAAATTCATAATTACCTTTCCAGTGTGTTCGAAATATCGACCATAATGCCAATGATTGATGGTTAGAACTTTAGAAGCCTTAATTTACCATAAATGGGTTGGAAAGTTAACGCAAACATGACTGGTTTAATCCTTGCTTACCTATCTCATCTTCAGTGAAAAAGTTAATCAAATGGGATCGGAAGCTTAAGTCTTGGCAAGTGCAGTCGACTGGCTAGAAACTAATTTACATATCAAAGTCCATCGTCGAACTTTCTGCAACGCAGGCCCCTCCAAATTTACAACACTCTCCTCCCGTCTCGATCCGTCAACTGGTGCAGTTGACGAATAGATTCTCGATCAATTATTCCAGTGGCAGTTTATTCTTCAACTCCAACTGTTTGGAATAGACAATATTACTTGACACCCACATATAAAATTCAGATTTTTCGACAAGATTTCGCCTTTTTACTGTTAAACCGTGGCAGCGTCTGAAATTGGGATTCTTGGCCGCCCTCCCCCTGAAATCCTGGAATCAGAACGCTTCGTTATCGGATTCACTTTTTTTTTACGGACCGGTCCTACTTTAAGGTTTGCAGACATTGTATTAAAAACGTTAGCCGCTTTACTAAATTCACAATACAACTCACGGTAAAATTACTCACCCAATTGTTGCTAAAGAACTTATATTATGTAATACAAATCAGCAACAGTGATTTGCAAAAGGCTCTAGAAATAAACAAAAATATACACCTGCATAGAACTCTACATTATTGGAAAGAATTTCCCCCGGGATTTCCCCTGATTTTGTACCTCAGAAGTACTATGATGATTTTAGGCACCTATATAAAGACCTTCTCAGGTAAGTGTGGGACCTGTTTTCAAGTGAGGATAATATAGAACATCTTATAGCTTAGCTCGCTCCGATTATTTCTAATCTTTTTCTTTGGAGGCTATTCATTTACACTGCTTGCTACAGGTTATTGTAATCTCGGAGTGCTTCTACGCGTTTGCAAGTACGCGCCAAATGAAAACGTTCAATCAGTAGAAGTTTCCTCTTGTATTAACTAGTTGATTTTCCAGTTCCTATTTTTCACTATAGGACTGGGGTCTGGGAAAAGGCCCATAGACCTCTGTGGCAACAAATTGAATTTGGAAAGGAAAAAATATCAAAATTATTATTAAAGTTGGGATGCCTGATTATCATTCTTTAATGTATAAATGTGTACTTATTAGAAACATACTCAATTGAAACAAATCAAGAAATTGAATTTGCATTTGGCCATAAATGCCATAGCGAACCTCAAAATGTTGAGAGTCTTCTGCACCTTTGGAATGGTGACAATTGCACCGGGAGAGACATTTTCCTCACAATACACATTTTTCCTGAGAACACAATCCCAAGTGAAGTTTTAGATGATTTCTAAGATTATACTCTCAATAGATTCTTTATCCCTTACCTTGTTAATTGGCTACAAACTATTTTACAAGTGAAAGTGCACAAACAGTGATTTTGTTTGCTTATATTTCAATACAGGGTGAGTCAAAACGAGTTACACTCGTTTTGTTCGAATTTTTCTACAGCAGTGACAATGTACCAAATATCCTGACTAAACATATAAAATAAGATTGTTTCACCTACCGGAGAAATTTTGAATTTTGCATAGCAAGTTTTTAAACTTACGACGGTAACCCCATTTTTCACTTCTATCCACGGAATAACTGTTGTTAATTTGGGCCAAACGACTTTGTATGAGTCTCTACAACACAGTGCATCATTACATTCTTTGTTGCTTTGATAACCTTTGATTGTTTAAACCTTCATCAAGAAATGTCAAACTAGTAACATTAGTCTGAAATTACTAACTCAATCATTGAATCTTCACCCAATTTTGAAGCATTTACTTCAATAAATGTTCGAACTTGTTCACATATCTTTTCATGGAAACGGACGCAAATATTTAGCAATTCTGGTGCAGCCGGTTGACGCCACTGGTCCACCGACTCCTATCATAAAACTGAAGGGTATGGGGTTCCTTACTTTGGGGAATCATATTTGGACATTACAGACATTGAACCTCTGTTTGCCTTGCATCTCGATCTTTTCCTCTCCTTCCGTCTCTTTTTCTCTACACTTTTCGCTTGTCGTTTCCTTCCCACTTTCTGTTTTATAAACCGCTAGCCTTAAGTCCATGGGCCCCGATCGCTAATAGCCTCGTCCCCTAAGCCCAGATTTAACCGGAAGTGGGTCACCATTTTTGGTACCAAAAGAAAGCTACTATTTTTCTCATTTACCCTGTGAAATGTTAGCCAAATGGACATTTGGTTTGGAAGTTATGAGCGAAATGTACCCCATTTATTGGTCTACCAATATTATTTTACACACTACTCTATGGGGCTTGTACAAATCACGTTTTTAGCTCTCACATGAAACGGATTGTAAATATCGGCTGTGAAACTTTACAGATGGGTTTTGGGGGGGGTGAAGGCCAATCTATCAGATGGAAAACTTCATATTCTTAAATCGGAGCACCCCCCCCTTAAGCTGATTTTTTTTTTTTGCTGGTAAGGCCCATGGGAGGGGACGTGCCTATCCACTTCCCCCTCCTACCCCTGTTACGCTACTGCCATTAAGCCTTTTTAAGAAAATTATCAATGACATTTTTTATGAATAGTTTTTACTTTTCGAACAAAATACAAAGTTATTAAGCATTCAGATGACAGTATTGAATGCTTTTGCTGCTGTGGACGTTGAAGAATTGGACAACCATGGTCAATATGGTTTTTGGCGGCTTTCCCCGTCAATTTACCATTCTCCATATGCGAAGTAAATTGAATTTCTTTACCATGATAGAAATATAATGAAGCTATTGTTTTTGTGTATAAAAAACAATTTCTTTCTAAACTTGTTTAAATATTTTTATATTTTTCTGAATCGAGTGTAACTCTTTTTGACTCACCCTGTATAAAACATAGGCTGAATGTTTGTATAAAAATTTGACTATAAAAGTCTATGGAAAATTTAATTTTTGTAACTAAAGAAAATTCTCATTGTAATCCTTACAGATATAGGCCATGAGGCCAAGCAAAAAGATGCTCGATAAGGAGAAGGTGGCGCACCCCTGGTAAGTACATAATTTCTTCCGAAATAATTTTTTTTCTAAAATTAAGAATCAGTTCTACATTTGTGCTCACTTCTAGATGGTGCCCACATGTTCTAGAAATGAATTAATGTCCATCTCATTTTTTCCCTGAATAAGTGAACCAACGGTGTTACATCATGATTCATTGACTCCATCAATCATGGGGGTTATTTGATAAGTAAATCCACTGGTATGCAGAGGACCAAACACTTTAACAGATTCCCTTTTCATCTGAACTGCCGATTCATGGTTATTATCCATGTGGCTGAAGAGATTCCAGTGTTATAACACCACCCGATTTAGATTAAACTATTTCATTATGTGGAACACAAATTATAATAACCGTTAGAGTTTCTACTTTTGTTCAATTAACTTTGACCCTATATTTCATCATTAATTCGTCGAAGGTGAAAAAACTCATGAGGGTAAAGTTGTTTGGCTAACTGTGACCTGTATCTCTTATGTTTAGAACAAATCCTAATTTTGCCGCTTACCCCATTGTATTCATTTACCGTGTATAGCAATCGAAAATCATTCAGGCTATGTGAAATGCCGGTAAACCGTTGTCGAACACCTTTTCAATTGAATAGAAAAGAGGTCCTGCATAACATTGTTAAGTTATGGGTCTTGATCTGCACCAACGCAAGAAACATTGTTCATGATTTTTGTTCAATCATTCGTTTGATTTGAATAATGATGAAATATTCAGTCAAAAGCATATTGAACTTCACAGAAGAAAGCTTGATTTTTAATTATATCGTGGGCTTATCTGAATCGTGCGCTGAAAGGCCTCAACAATCATGACATAACAATGGCTCTGCAGTTCCAGAGAATCTGAAGTCTGTTGTCCTATGCATAACACCTGGAATCTCTTCATCTGCATGGATAATAACAATGGCTCTGCAGTTCCAGATGAAAAAAAGAATCTGAAGTGTTTGGTCTTCTACATACCGAGTGGATAATTTACTTATCAATAGCACCATTATTTGCTGGAGTCAATGGAACGTGGTGTACATCTGTTGGTCACTGATATTTAGGGAAAAAAGGAGATGACATTTAATTCATTTTCAAGAAAATGTGCACATACTAGACGTGAGAACAGGCGTAGAACGGCTTATTATATTCGACGAAACGAAACAGGCTCAGTGCGCCCATTGGATTACATGCTTTATTCCATGATCGCACATTTACATTTTACACTCTGACGGAATAAAGCGTGTAATCCAATGGGCACACTGAGCCTGTTTCGTTTTGTCGAATATAATAAGCCCGTAGAACTGATTTTTATAATTTTAGAGAATTTATTTAGGAAAAATTATGTACTTCCCAGGGGTGCGTTACCTTCATTAAAGCTATGAGATCTGCCCGCTAGCCTAATAGGGATATTTTTTTAATGGAAAGCTAATGCAGTAATGAATTTACTTGAAACTTGAAACCTTCAGAAAATGAATCACACCTCTTTATTTGTTCTTTTCAGTGGTAACTATGTGTGTTTGATCAACCAATTAATACTATATTTTCAAAATATAGTATTGCACTTTGGTGTCACAGCTTCATCATGCAGAGCCTACAGAAGCTTAATCCTTCCAAGACATTCTCAATTCTCCATCAACTGAACCTTTGTCAAATAAGAAGTTGCTTGGTATCTTCCAATGGATGCTTTTGGTCATTATACAAAGTGTGTTCACCAGGGATGACATTAACTTATCCAATGTGCAGAACTTTAAGCAGAACACTCATATGTCGTACAGTTGTCAGGTCAGATGGAACTAAAGACCAAGACAGAGGGGTACAACAGGTTAAGTATGTAAAAGGTGTACACCCAACAAGACTACCTACAAAAGGGACAGGAAAAGGCCAAGTTTTTAATTCTAGTAGGTCTGGTGGACAATTTGCAGACAGGCACAAAAGAAGCGAAGACAAGTATCGGCACAAATATTCAAAGAGGCAACCATTCACAAAGCGCCCTCTGGAAGAGGAGGAGGAGAAAGATACATGTATGTTGGAGGAAAGTCAGAACGTAAGATCTGATAAGGAAGAGGTGGATCCTGGAGATGTGTTTGGTACTCTCAGTGATAAGTTTTCACATAGGGTAGGTTTATAATAGAGCTAAAATAATTTTCCAGTCACAGGGGTGTTTCCATAAGGTGACACCCTTTTCTGACATACTTTTCTGACACCCTATGAATTCGGAAACCTTAACGGAATAAACCACATAAACCGTGTGGTTTATTCC
>JAMKCH010082192.1:0-12472 GCA_023653785.1 Ophioderma brevispina | reverse complement strand
TGGCCGCAGCCGGGTGCAGTTTTCTTGCTTTTTACAATAGCTTAAAATGTATGTACATTTTGCCTTTAAAATTTAAATGATATAAAAATTGTGTTTGTACCTTTTTTGTTTAGGATGGGGTAAAAGATATAAATGCTTTTAATATAAAGTTTGGGGGGGGGGGGGGGGGGCACATTACTCGTAACCTATCATGAAGTAAATAATTACTTTGTTTGTTAAATTTGGGAAGTAAGTTTGGTCCCAAAATTGTTTCAATCGCAAATTACTCGGCGAAAATTCATTGAGCTAAGTAAATATATTGCATTGTTGAACTCGGATTGGATGAACGCTACCTTTTGATTAAATATTTAATTAAAAAAAAAAAAGGTGTGTGTGTGGTGTGTATTGTATACGTTGTGGTGGTGTCCTGGTTTTGGGTGGTTATGTGTGTGTGTTGTTGTGTGTTGTGTGTGTGTGGGGTGGGTGGGGTTGCGTGTGCTTTTCGGTGGTCCGAGGGACGTGTGGTGTCGTGGTACCGGTGTGTGTGTTTCTGTGTTCGTGTATGTGCGATCCACATGCAAACATGAAGGGCACGACATACACATGTTCTTACCGTGTCGGTTACCACTATTGAAATTAACACAGCAGAAAGGACGGTTATAACAAACCCTTAACAGTAAACGTATTTTAGACCTCAAGAAGCTTATACTTTTTATGGTTAACCGTTCATTGTATAACGCATTCCCTATAGCGTGGTTTAACCGCCACGGTTAACCCTCATCAGCCAAATGAGTGCCTAGGGAATCCTATATCAGTTAGATATCCAGTCCAGTGTGTTGTAGCACAATGCCACAACTAATTTCATTAAATCATTGATGCAATAATATGAATCACACTAAAATATATATTAGTTCGTGTTCATTTGTGTGTTTTGCGTTTTATTGCAGCAATAGTGGTCATGATAGGCCTTGCATTCCATTTTTATTTGACTTGAGTGTTTGGTTCTATGGATAAAGAATCGCCCAATAAGCGGATATTGTGGGGTTCGAATCCAACGCCGGCCTTTATAATATCGTTTTATTTTATTCCGTAATTACTTTGTTGGAGTTGATGAGCCATTCGGCAATGATTATCATATAAACGATTTTTTTCATGATTTTTTATTGCTATGTTTATTGTTTCATTCTGATTTTTTTATTTGATTTCTTTCTTAATATTTTTCATTCTGATTTTTTTATTGATTTCTTTCTTTCTTTATTTTCTTTTTTATTGAATTTCGTTATTTTCTTTTTCTTTCTTTTTTCTTACAAGGAAAGCAATTTGATACAATCAAAGGTCTAATGTCATGTATGCCGTACCCTTTTAAACTATATTAACTTAACATTGCTATCTACGCAGGATGAGTTTAAACACATTTTCTTACCTTGCTTCTCGGAAAATAAAAGCCCTCTCATGTTCGAATCGTGTTCATTCGCCAATCCATAGAAAATGTATTATTGAGAGATATCACAGCAACTACACAACCTTACACACAACACACACCCACGCCCGCGCGCGCGCACATGGCGAAACCACACGCACGCATAACACATAAAACCCGCTCGCGCTTCTCGCGCGTGCACAAGTACAAACACATACGCGTTGTGAGACTTTCCTCCATGTTTGTAAAGGATATGATGTGTTTTAATCAGTTGTGAAAATTTCATGTAAATACATCAAGCGTAAGAGTTATTACCAAAAAACGATTATCATATATATTTTTTTACATTTTTACTCAGACAACATGGAAAAAAAATGTTGGTCACACTTTGCCCGACTTTGCTTAAGTGGGGGTCGCCCCCCTCTCCCCCTAGGCCAATGTGTCAATTCATGTTGTTAGCAGCCTCGTCAGTTCCCCCAACATTGATTTATGGGGGTCGGGTAATGTATGGACAAGAGCAAGACATCTGCTTCCAATAACAATGAATTACCCAATTCGGATCATAGCTGCGAGCATGGGGAACGTTTGATTATTTGTATCACGTGGGCAACTATTTTTTTCCATGATGTCCTGAGCGAAATGAAAAATATTTAATCTGATTTAGTTTTTTGGGTCATAACTTTTTTATTGGATGTAAATTATTTTCAACCCAATTTTTCATCAATTACGTCCCAATACATTGTTCTTTCTACTCCAGAAAGATTGCTACCAATAGGGACACTTTAGGGAGTAGCCAGTAATAATAATGGGAGGGTCGAATCTATACAAGTTGGGCCTGTCAACCCATCACATTAGAAATATCTTGCGGAGATTTAAACAAGACTTTTTTCTGCGATTCCATAATGTGCTTTATTTTGGTAGTGTCTAAGTGTCGCGAAGGCATGTCTAGAGCATACATATATATCTTACGTTCCTAAATTAAGGGCATGGTCCACTGCATTAACTCTGATGCTTGATGTGACGTGTACGGGAATTCTGCAAAATGTAAACAGACTGTGCTTTGCGTGCCGCAAAAGCACGATCTGTATTTTCACGTGTTTTTTTAAGTGTTTAAAGTGGCTATTTTAAATTAATGGTGTATAAATTCAATTTACTTTGTTCCTTCAGGATAACTGAAAATAACATGTTCTGCTTGTATTTGTTAAATTATATAACATATCAGATATGTAATACTTCATGACCTTTAACATTATTCACTTGGGCCTTAGTTTGGCGTTTCCGCTCGATCAGAATCGGAGATCCCCATTTCTGCTTCAGAAATTCCCTCTTTTGTGACATGCGACAAACTTGCCATTCTGATCCGTACCGTCCACATGTATGGTTTATACATATAAACACAATTTTCAAATTGGACAAATTAACCCCCCCCCCCAAAAAAAAATGCTTTAGTGCATTTGGGCCGCAGCCGGGTGCAGTTTCTTGCTTTTTACAAATAGCTTAAAATTAATGTACTATTATTGCTTTAAAATTTAAATGATATAAAAAATTGTGTTTGTATTTATTTAACATAAAAAAAGAGGGGCTCTGATTTTTTAAGATAAAGTTTGCACATTACTCGTAACCTACATGAAGTAAATAATGACTTTGTTGTTAATTGGAGTAAGTTTGCCCAAAATTGTTTTCAAATCGCAAATGATAGGCAAAAATCAGTGAGCTAAGTAAATATATTGCATTGATGAACTCGGATTGAAGAACGGCTACCTTTTGATGAATATTTAATTAAATTGGTGTGTGTGTGTGTGGTGTGGGTGTGTGTGTGTGTGTGTGTGTGTGTGTGTGTGTGTGTGTGTGTGTGTGTGGTGTGGGTGTGTGTGTGTGTGGGTGGGTGGGGGTGCGTGTGCTTGCGTGCGTCCATTGTGTACGTGGGTGTCGTGGGTACGCGTGTGTGTGTTTCTGTGTGCGTGTATGTGCGATCCATATTGCAAACATGAGGCACGAAAGTACACATGGTTAACCGATGTCGGTTAACCACTACTGAAAATACATACAGACAAGGACGTTACCCATACCAGTAAACGTATTTTAGACCTCAAAGAGCTTATAACTTTATGAGTTTAACCGTGTCATTGTACGCAAATCGATAAGTGGTTAACCGACACGGTTACCCCTATCAGCCCCAAATGATTTTCTATGGAATCATATATCATTACTATAATCCAGTTCCAATGATTGTAACAAAAATCCACAAACTATTTCATTATCATTTATGCAATAAATAGGAATCAAATAAAATATCTAATTGTTCGTGCAGTTGGTGTTTTGCGTTTGCAGCAATAGTGGTCATATGAGGATTGGCATTCCCATTTTTATTTGACAGTGAGTGTTTGTTAATGGATAACGAATACGCCCAATAAGCGGATGATTGTGGGTTCGAAATCCAACTCGGCCTTATAAGATCTGTTTATGTTATTCGACATTCTTCTTTGTTTGGAGGTGATGGCCATTCGGCAATCTAATATCAATATACCGATTTTTTTAATATTTTTTATTGTATGTTTATTGTATTTCATTCTGATTTTTTATTGATTCTTTCGTTATTCATTCTGATTTTTTTTATGTGATTTCTTTCTTATATTTCTTTTTTATTAATTCTTATTTTCTTTTCTCTTTTTTCTTAACAAAGGAAAGCATTTGTTACAATCAAAGGATAATGTAATTATGCAGAAAACTTTAAAACTATATAACGTAACTTGCTATCTACGCAGGATTGTGAGTTAAACACATTGGACTTACCTTGCTATTACAGTAAAATAAAAGCCTTTATTTTCGAATCGTTTTCATTCGACAAATCATAGAAAAAATGGATTATGTGAAGATATCACGCAACTACACAAACCTTTATACACACACAACGCACGCCGCGCGCGGCACAAACATGCGAACACACGCACGCATACACAGATTAACCCGCGCTCGCGAATTCTCGCGCGTGCACAAGTAAAAACACATACGCGTTGTGAGACTTTCCTCAATGTTTGTAAAGGGATATGATGTTTTTTATCAGTGGCGAAAATTATGGAAGATACATCAAAGCGTGAAGAAGTTATGACCAAAAACGCTTATCAGATATATTTGTGTACATTTTGCTCAGACAATCATTGGAAAAAAATGTTGCCACACTTGCCCGATTGGCTGTAAGGCGCCCCCCTCTCCCCCTAGGCACTGTTGATCCCAAGTCTGTTGTTAGCAAGCATAGTAAGGTCCCCCAACATTGATGATGGGGTAGGGGAAGGGTATGGATAAGAGCAAAGACATCTGCTTTCAATGAACAATTGAATTACCACAAGTGGATCTTAGCTGTGAGCATGGGAACGGTTTGATTATATTGATTCAAGTGTGGCGGCATATTTTTTCATGTTGTCTGAGCCGGAAATGAAAAATATTTGATCTGTGATTCAGTTTTTGGGTCATACTTTTTAGTGGATGTAAAGAGTTCAACCAAATTTTGCAGCAATTACGTCCAATACATTGGTTCTTCTACTCAGAAAGAATTGATACCAAATACGGACACTTTAGGGACTAGCAGCGTAAGAATTAAGTGAGGGTCGAATCTAATACAAGTTTGGCCTGTCAACACTTCACATTAGAAATATATAGCGGAGATTTAAAAAAGACTTTTCTTCGATTCATAATTGGCTTTATTTGGTAGTGTCTAAGTGCGTCGCGGAAATGCAATGTGCTCAGCATAACTATATATATTAATTTCCTAAATTTGGGCTGGTCACTGCCATTACCTGCTGGAATGCTGAATGTGACGTGTACGGAAATACTGACAAAATGGAAACAGACGTTTTCTTTGCGTGCCGCAAAGCACGACTCTGTATTTTCACGTTGTTTTTTAGGTGTTTAAAGGGCTATTTTAAATTAATGTGTATAAATTCATTTATTCTTCGGATTAAAATGCAAAATACACCAATTTCTGCTTGTAATTTGTTACATTTATAATAGCAGATATGTTGTAATGAACGTCATGACCTTAACATTATTCACTTGGCCTATAGTTTGCGGGTCCGCTCGACAGAATAGGAGATCCCAAATTTGCTTCAGAAATTCCCTCTTTTGTGAATTGCGACAAACTGGCAAATTTTTATGAAATCCGTACCGTCACATGTATGGTTTATAAATATAAACACAATTTCAACAAAGTGAACGCAAATTACAGTAACCCCCCCCCAAAACAACTGCGTTAGTGCATTGGGGCCGCAGCCGGGTGTTGGGTGTATTTGTAGTTTCTTGCTTTTACAAATAGCTTAAAATAATGTACTTATTATTGCTTTAAAATTTAAATGATTAAAAATTGTGTGTATTTTGTTAGATGGGTTAAAAGATATATTATAATGGCTTTGATATAAAGTTTGCACATTACTCGTCACCTACATGAAGTAAATAATGACTTTTGTTTGTGTAATTTGGAGTAAAGTTGCCCCAAAATTGTTTCAAATCGCAAATTGCAAATGATAGGCCAAAAGCAGTGAGCTAAGAAAATATATTGCATTTATGAACTCGGATTGAAGAAGAACGGCACTTTTGATGAAATTAATTAAAGTGGTGTGGGGTGTGGGTGTGTGTAACGTGGTGGGGGTGTGTATGTGTGTGTGTGGATGGGTTGGGTGGTAAGGGGTGGGTGGGTGGGGGTGCGCTGTGCTTGCGTGGGCCGATTGTGTAAGTGGGTGTCGTGGGTACGAGTGGTGTGTTTGTGTGTGCGTGTATGTGGATCCACATTGCCAAACCCATGAGGCAGACGAAGTACACATGGGGTCAACCGGTCGGGTAAACCATAATATGAAAACACACAGAAAGGACGGTTAACCTAACAGTAACGTATTTTTAGACTCAAGAAGTTATAACTTTTAGGGTTTTAACCGATTCATTGTACGCAATGCGTATAGTGGTAAACCGCCACGGTTAACCCTTCATAGCCAATGATTTCTATGGATAATCCATTATCAGTTACTATAATCCAGTTCATATGCTTGTATCAACAATGCAAAACTAATTCATTTATCATTTATGCAATAAATCGCATCACGAATAAACTATTTATATTAGTTCGTGTACATTTGTTTGTTTTGCGTTTGCAGATTAGTGGTCATATGTGGCATTGCATTCCATTTTTATATGGCAGTTGAGTGTTGGTCTAATGGATAAAGAATAGCCATAAGCGTATGGTGATTGTGAGCGTTCGATCCAACTCAGGCTTTAATATCTGTTTATTTTATTCCGTCGTCTAATTATGCTTGTGGAGTTGATGAGCCAGTCGGCACTTCTTTAATATATCAATAGACGATTTTTTCACGATTTTTTAGTGTATGTTTCTTGTATTTCATTCTGATTTTTTTATTTGATTGCTTTCTTATATTCATTCTGATTTTTTTATTTGATTTCTCTTATATTTTCTTTTATTATTTCTTATTTTCTAATAAAAAACTTTGTAATTTTTAAAAAAGGAAAGCAGTGATACAATCAAGGGCTATAATTGTAATTATTGCCGTATCACTTTTTTAAAACTTATATTAACTTAATTGCTATCTACGCAAGGTGAGTTTTTAAGCACATTGGCTTACCTTGATATTACGTAAAAAAAGCCCCTCATGTTCGAATAGTTTTCATGCGCCAATCCATAGAAAAATGTATATTGTCGAGAGATATTCAACAGCAGCAACTACACAAACCCTTTATCACACACACCACGCCACGCCCGAGCGCGACACAAACATGCGACAACACAAGCACGCATACACAGATACACCCGCTCGCGCATTCTCGCGCCGGTGCACCAAGTACAAAACATTACGCAGTGTGGGACTTTCCTCAATGTTTGTAAAGGATATATGTTTTTTTATCTGGTGAAAAGTTCATGTAAATACATCAAGAGCGTTAAGAAGTTATGACCAAAAACGATTATCAGATATATTTTTTTAATTTTGCTAGACAATCATGGAAAAAAAATGTGCCACCTTTGCCGACTTGGCGTCAAAGCGGCCCCCCTCTCCCCTAGAGCCATGTTGATCCAAAGTCATGATTGTTAGCAGCCTCGTCGGTCCCCAACATTGATTTGATGGGGTAGGGGAAGGGTAGTTTAAGAGCCAAGACATCTGGCTTTCAATGATGAACAATGAATTACCCAAATCCGATCATAGCTGTGAGCTGGGAATGTTTGATTTATATTTATCAAGTGTGCCACTATTTTCTTCCTGATTGTAGATCTGGTGACAGATCTGAACACAGTCGAGGGAGTGACCTTTGACCCTAAATGACTTTTGATCTCAAAAATATTTTAGACATATTTAGATATCATAGGATATTTCAAATGTCAGCACATTCTGGCATTTTGGAAAAAGTGGACTTTTGACCCCCTTATGACCTTTGACGTCACATATTTTTTTTTTAACTGTTTAGAATGTTCCTAAGGATTCATTTAGTCAAATTTCCAGCTTCAATCGGAGGCATTGACAAAGTTGGCCTTTTGACCCCTTAACCTTGACTCGAACTATTTTTCAACATCGTTTAGTCAATTGTCTCATTGCCGGATCATTTCAGTTTAAAATTCAGCTTATTGGACATTTGGAAAATTGGGACCTTGACCCCTTAATGACTTGACCTCGAACAAATATTTTTCAAATGTTTAGAATGTCCATCAGGATCATATTCAGTAAAAATTCAGCTAATTGGAGCAGTTTGTTTGAAAATTGAACTTTGACTCTTGACCTTTGACATCGGAAAAATTTTTCAACATGTTTTAGAAGTCAAAGGATCATTTCAGTATAATTCCAGCTCAATCGGACCATTTGAAAATTTGACCTGTGACCCAAATGACCTCCATGACTTGTATGGAATGTTAGCATACATCTGTGAAGTAGCATCAATGTTCTACTTTGAATATTGCAGATTGATTTTTAAAGATATTTTAAACTAAGGCCGGAAATGCCCCTGTTTAATGACATTGCTCGCCATTCATTACAGGAACTTTTGGAGGGGGTGTCAAAGTACACCAAATACATGAGTCACATGTTCATAATATGTAATCTGTAAAAGAAGTAGCATTTTAGTGAACTCAGGTATTGACTTTGTGACCCCAAATGACCTTTGCCTAAAATTTCAGTAAGTAACTTTTGTAGGGGGGGTGTGTCAAATACACCACATAACATGGGGATCACATTTGATCATACATGAATCTGTGGAGAAGTAGCGTTTTGAAGTTTTTGACAGAAAAAGAGAAGAAAGAAGAAAGAAAAAGAAAGAATCAGAGGAGAAAGAAACGGTTTAAGAAAGAAAGGGTACAGAAGAAAGACACAGTCGGTTCCTCGACTGTGTAATGAGTAAAATGGTTGGTATGTGAAATAACAAAAAATGTGCGGAATAACTGGCTTCAACGACCTATCGCCAACAAAGCTATGTGTGCCCGGCATTGTGGATTTTTTGAAAATTGACTCCGTAGTTGAATCGATTGAATCTTGCCTTGTTAGCTGATGTTCATCCATTGTCGGATTGTAGTCCTCCTCAGTTATCCCTTTTCCTTTCTGTTTTATGGCCTGCCCTTGTCAACTGGGCCAGGTAGGAGCTGGATAGGATGTAAGGCCATCCCGCCATTGGTTCTCTGACCTGCATGCTTCCGTTTCTGTGTTCTTCCTTCCAGTCTGTAATTCTTTCAGTTCCACCTGTTGCCATGTATACGGCACAGTCCAGCTATATTCACTTTGATTCCTTGATCTATTGAAGGTTCTTCCGGTTTTCTCTGTAATGTCTGTGACCTGACTTTGAAGTGTGTTAGCATTCTTTCCTGGATGCTGATGTTTTTAAGTGGGTTTCCACAACCAGGTTTAGCGCCATAAAGTATCGTTGATAGCACACATTGATCAAATATTTTCCTTCTCCATGTCATCCGTGTTCCTATATTTCACAGATTACCCAAGCAACTCCATCCGGATTAGATTCTTTTCATCACTTCTTCCTGTGCGCAGTCTCTCGTACTCAATTCTGTCTTAGGTATTGTTGTCATTCTGTACCTGTTGTAATGGTATATCTTTTCAACTGTAATGGCTGAAATCTGTTTGTAATTTTGCCTCATTTTAGTTATTTTCTTTTATGCTTGTAGGTTGAGACTCCATGTCTTCTACTGAGGTGGTAATTAAGGCCACGTCAATGCGAATCTTAGGTCTGACATTTCTACCCGTCAACATTAACTCCTCTTTTCTTCAGGTTTTATCTTCTTAAAGATGTCTTCTATTGCATTTAAAATTTTTTTGGGAAATATCTTTATCCAGTTGATTTTAGCAGTTGCATTCGCTAATTGTCCTCCAATACAGAGTTTTCATTTATCCCTGCTCTTCGTACTCAATAAAACATCTTTGTTACTCCATCAATCAAAGCTTCTCATATCCTATGAATCCAAGGCATATTTGTTTAGCTGGTATTCGTTTGCCTTTTCAACTGCTGATTTATTGTAGGTACGGTCTATTTTGTGAGTAGCATGCACTAAACCCTGCTGTTCTCTTCGGTGTTGGTTGTCTAGACTCTGGTGAATACCTTATACATGTTTAATAATGAATATTCGCCTGTAGTCTCTAATGTCTGCTTTGTCCTTTACTTAGCTCACTCTTAGCAGTATCCATGCCGTGAAGGTACTTTTATTAGTAGTCCTTATTCCGCACAATAAACTAAATCTTTTGCACTCTATCATTGTATTAACTCATACCTTTTTTCTTCCTTAGCCGGACTGACTACATAGTCGAAATTCTTTTTGACGAATGTCAAACTAACATTTTTGGTCAAAATGGTTCTTTTGCACTATATCAGTGTATTACTCATAGATTTTTTTACTGACTGACCTACATTAGTCCAAAATGTTTTCTTGAAATACAATCACTATAAGGACGACGACGTAGTTAGCACCTTAACCGGCTTTAATGGAATTTTACACCCTCTCAGCGTGTTACTCATATTAATAGTAGTCTTTCTTCTACTATGCGGACATATAGAATGTACTTGATTCGAAAGAAGTAGAACTAATAGGTCTAGGTTGTACACACAAATATTTTCCGTTTCTTGAAACACCAAGACATGCACAAAGCAGTTGGATATTTCTTGAATTCTGCCAAATCTTGGGGTATTGGTGTTAATGCAACTGTTTCATTAAGTCCAGATTGAGATTCAGTATGTTCTAGATGATCTCAAATTCGATGAAATGAATGCGTTTACCAACCCTTCTTGTTTGAAGGCACAACACGTGCTAAATCAAGGATGATACGCAGTAATAATTGTTAAGTATAATGAAACTGATACATTTTGTCAAACCTAACATTATGTTTTAGATATAATAATCGTAACCCGTAATATAATAAGTGCGTGAAAAAAAGAATTACATTTTGGTTCGGCGCCCCCCCTCCTTTATTTTTGTTCAACATGTTCTACAAGCGTCCAAAATAGCGCTACCGACCAATGTTCCATGATTGAAAACATGCTACATTAGTTTGAGTTGTCATCCTGTATCATGCACACATTTGCCATGCTTTAAAATGATGGCTAAGAGAAAATATTTGGCGCACCATCGTATTCTAATTTACGAGTATACCCTATAAAATGTCAATTCTAAAACGCACTGAGCCCATATTGTATTATTAAAATTCCAAAATGAAACGTTATTATGAGACATGCTTATTAAGTCTACGGCAAAAATAAATGTTGGTATAACTACTACATTTCAGCATTACTTTGTGACATCCTTATTTTTCCGACTTAAGTCAAAGTTTCAATTGGGCATGTTCAATATTGAATTTTGTGTGTTTTGATTACTGAGAACGGTTTGCATGTTGCATAGATTAAAAAACAAACGTTTATAGATACAGGCAGATATAAGGTGGCCAATCTATCATTAAACAAGTTCAAACTCAATTTCCTTCTATTACAACTGAATTCTTGTTACATCTTTATTTGGTGGTTCGTGGACCACGCATTGATTTGATGTATTATTAGAGGTGGACAAATTAACCACTTTTTTCTAGACGAATAGATTCTATGGTCATTTTGAGAACTCAAAACGAATCTGGCAAGCAATTCATCTTAAGTGAATTTTTGACCTGGTTATGTGGATTTGACATTTTTCACTGAAGTCAACGGTGAATTTTGACACTTTACACATCGAAAAGCGGTGTTCTTCTCAACTATTTTGCCAGAAACATCCGCAAAAATTCTCTGATGTTTAATATAGATCGGAAGAATCTATCGAGTTTTGCAGCATTGCCAATATTCCTGATGACCAAATATTCAGGAAAATTTTACAACATTTATGCTTAAATAAAACACTGTAACTTTATTTTAATTCGATTAGTTTACGGCGCGAGTAGATATATGTTATTTTACAGTGTTCGTAAATGAGGTGATGCATTTTAATTGATATATGTCTATAATGTACGGTCCCAGGTTTTAATTGGTCTATTTTTAGAAACATCTCTAGATTTGAAAGTTGGTGTGTGCAGTGAGTATGCAGATTTTATGTTCTTGAAATATACTTTTTGAGTAATTTTATATACACTACCATGGAACATATACAACTTAGTAGACTTAATAGTAAGGATTGACAACTTCATATTGAAGTTGGTGGCAGTGGTAAATTTTTTATCAGGTTGAAAAATAACGAATATATCTTTAAACAAGGAAACAACGAATTTAAATAAAGACTGGTTTAAACTTGATTGTCCATTGTGTCGTTTGAAGTTTTGGGCGAAGTTGTCCAAATTTGCAGACTTGCACTAGGGGTAAAACATTGCTCTTTGCAATGATGGTATGTGATGAAAGTGTTTGAATTAGTTGAATATGGAATACACAGATTTTATTATAACTTTATTTTTGGGTGCACATTAACAATGTTCATAAATTTTTTGTGTATAAGTCTTGAGATGTCACACACGATAACCATCAATGTCACACACATGACAGTACTTAGTGATCTAAATCGAATTAATTACCAGTAATTTTGCTTGTTACTTTGGCTACCAACATTGTTGTGGTGACAAA
>JAMKCH010082191.1:0-16500 GCA_023653785.1 Ophioderma brevispina | reverse complement strand
TTTAATTAAACTCCACGCAGTGTTTCGTTCAAGTGCAATGTAGCTTAGTACAGTGTGAAACCCAACTCCTGGTGCAGAGTAGAACACAGTGATCGTCTGAGCACTGAGAAACACTGGTGCCATAATCTGAATAGCCGCTGTGAAACTACAATCAAAAATGAAAGATGCATACAGTCTCTTAGAAAGGGTCCGTATTCCCCGATAAAGTACCAGAATTTCTTCCAATCGCATTGTTGAAACGCTTTACACACCTTGTAATTTGTCCAAAAGTTCAAAAATACAAAAAAATGTTTTAGTCTAAGGAGGTAAAGCGGGATGAAAAGCCAGGTGTATATCTTAAGTTGGATGGTGGTTGCTATGTATTGAGTTACACTACGGGCTTGCGGTCACCTTTTACGTGTTACTAACCTTTCTTTTAAAGGCGCATTTAGAGAATATTGACATTTGCAATATCAATATTCAAAATGTTTTGAAAAAAGTCTGTTTTAAAAGAAAATGGGAAAAACCGCAATTTAATTGACAAACTTCACATTGAATGATAATATCTTGCCAATATGACACCCCGACATCATTTTACTAGCATGTAGTTTAAATTTATCAATCGTATGAACAAAAGGAGGCGTGGCACTTAAGGACCGTTTGAGGGAAGACGAAACAGGAAGAAAGGTGGTGTGTGCATACAAGGCCCGATTAACAAACCTATTTAGGAAAGTTCAACTAATATGAAAGGGGACTCTTTCTAGCATTTTTTAATGGAATTATTTTTAAAATCGTTGCTTTCTCTTTTAATCGAAAATACCAAAAACGTGATTTTCTGAATCTTTACTTTTACCTTTACTTTGAATTCTAGTCGGCTATACACAAGCGTTCTTCAAAGGATATTCTCGATTTAAAAAAAATAAAAACTTCGGGACTGTGCGGTTTTGCATTGAAGATGTTAAAAGGTGTGTAGCTGGTACTAAAACTGAAATACACATTATAATACATTTCAAACTGTCCAATTCACCGTGAGAGGTAAGAGGATTTAATTTAATGGACACAGGTAAAAAGTTATACAGTAATGTAAACTAGTAGTATATTATAGACCCTTAAAATACACTATTGCACATTCAAGATAACTTTGGTGTTCAACTGGAGTATCAGGATGCAAACACCAGGAATGAGATTTTCATTAAACGTTGTTGATTTTAAACATAACTTACCTTTGACACTGCAAAATACTATCCCTTAGGAGGACTATCACAGCATAGGAGATATACATAATTGATTCTAGATAGATCAATGAACACATAACACCACTAAGTTTTTATTGGCCATCACAAAATTGTCCCAACCTTATATTAATTATTAGCGCAGAGCAGATATGAGTTCTGGACATCCAGGCCAAACATGGCATAAGCCTTCATCATTAACCGGACCCCATTGTAGTGTAGAACTTAATTCCTCAAGTTTCCAGTAGTATAAGACATTATGTGCACTGACTTTGTCGTCATTGGTTTACAATAATTTTTTTTGTTATAAGCGCAAGAAGAAAAAGACCTAGCCTCCGCGTGGTCGGGGATTGAATACTCATATCCATTCACCCCAGGATATATAGGCAATAACTCTCACTTAATTTGTAATTATACCTAGCAATCAGTAGTGATTTTGTGAAAATGCTTAGATTACCATCGCAGTAAGTATTTAATATAACAAAATATTTATTTATCGTATTTATTTATTTCCAAGCATGATTTTCAAAATAAGCACAACAATATACATAGGTTTAATGTTAGAAACAAAAGTACAGTAAAAAATAAATTGCGAGAAACAAAATATCCATACAGAATGGAGAATTAAAACAAAACATTTGTGAATATCGGACTACAAATTAAATTACAATATTTTTGGCAATTTCCCGTCGTTTTTATCTCCGTAGGAGTTAATAGGTTCATTTTTTTAATATCGACTACAAATTAAATTACAATATTTTGCAATTTCCCGTCGATTTTTATCTCCGGGAGTGTAATGGGAAGAACGTAAAGGGGAATCAAATGAGGGTCGGTACTTTTTAAACCTGTCAGAGTATAGATTTTCATAACTGTCAATACGCTTTGTCTATAATAGCTTCGCTTCGCGCTCGCTTAGTGTGGATGGTTGCAATATCATCACAGTGACGATTTACTGTCTCATTCCACGAGCCGGTGTCATATATTACATTACAGCGTCCGTGTGACTTAGTGTCCTACCACCTCACGCCTATTGTGTTCTCCATTGTGCTGTGTATGCAACATTTGTTTAGTACTGTACCCAAATGGCCTCGTCTACAAGGTCACGTTTTTTCCTGCATGTTGCTATGGTAGGCTAGGACACTCTTCTCTGGGGGACATCAGTTTCTTTACAAACACTTTACAACACCGGTAACTGCGAGTGGACTGGGACACTCTTTCAAATGAGTGATTCTATTTCTCAACTATCTACACCGTCACATGATTTAACGTAGTTAAAATTTGTTTTATATCACGAGATCTAATTCTATAACTTAAAATAATGTTACTACTCACTGTCATCTCACCACTTTGAGTTTTTTCCGTTACAAAACTTAACCGTTGTTAGGTTCACCCTATACCCCAATACCCCATACACAAATCGGCGAGTCCGAGGCTTGGACGCATGCGTATTTTGTTGCAGTGCATGCCGTAAGAAAACTATCACACGGAAGGGTGATTGTAATGCTATCAACGTGGAAATAAACTCAATGAACTGCTTTATGTATGAGTGATATAATGTCTTATAGCAAACACATACACACACCCAACCATCAACAACAACAACACAAATAAAAAACAAACAAATTTAAAAAAATGCCAAAAAGATGTCTGGCACATAATGTACACAAATGGCTTGCTTATGATTATGCGAAAGCACAATCTATCAAATGGAATGCGTTTAGACCATTACGATATAATTTGGCATGCACATCCGCAAGGGAAAGGTAAGTGTGAGGGGTTTAAAAGGACATACCGTTGTCTGAAAAAACTACAGCCTGTCCCAAAGTAGGGGTTTTCGGTGACAAATTTGCAAATTTCCCCCAAATGGGGTCGCCTTAGCAAAAGTTTGCAAAAATTTCACCCAATATAGGGGTCTTTGAGTGAAAATTTTTAAAATTTTCCCTAAAATATGGTCTTTGGGTGACAATTTGGTAGATTTTATAAAATATGGGGTCTTTTGGTTACATTTTCAAATATATGGGGTCTTTGGGTGCAGCGATGCTGAAAATGGAGGTCTTAACAGCCCCCCCTTAAACATGCGCGACACCTCCAAAGGATTGCCCCTGCCCCCGTGGTTTGTTTCTCATGGCCATACGAAAATGAGCCGAGTGTGGTATGGCACCAAACCATTTATATCTTTTTGAAAAATAAGATGTAGTATTCATTAACAATATTTTTCTTTGATATTTGTTGTTTTCATTTAAATACTAGGAAAGGAACTGAACGAACTGAACGGAACTAAATATTAAACAACCCTATGTGGCCTTGGACCCTATTTAAGTCCATAGCATTTTAATGTAGACTGTGTTAAACTTCCTTTTTGAAATCTAGGTTGGATTTTTTTCAAGATGAATATGGAGCCATCCTTCAGCAGTTTAAAAGTTTGACGTCTGTACACGATATTTTTATCCTTTGACCTATTTTGACCTTATAGGCTACCTGTTAATTAGGCATCCTTCGATACATGATCATTGACGTTTTACTCATTTGGACAGGAGGGAGAATGTGTTGACATTTCAATAATTTATTGTACATGCTTAGAAGCAAATCAAACCCTTATGACCGGCGACCTCTAACTCAAATTGCCCAAGGGTGCCAAGGTAAAACCCAGTGGCTTTTTTCACTAGACACGTCGAAACCCTAGGAGGAAATACCACTTTGACGCTTCTCCAAGTTCTATCCGACTATTCTTAAACAGCGTGAAATGTACCATTCCATTGGATGGTGGCCCGGTGTGAAATCAACATATTCCGGCGGTAGCCAGAGTCCGGGCTCCATAGACTATAACGAAATAAGCGGAAAACTATTGATGCGTGAAGAGCATGAATCGAGTGCCCTATTCCTTACCATTGTAAGACGGAATATGAGTACGCCGGACGATAATTCCTTCTACAAGACCTGGTTCAATCGACAATTGAACCCAGGTAGTACCGCTGCGTCTAGACGGTATGGGGTTGAAGCACTCGCGTCGTACCGCGATTTTGCTGCATTCGCGCGCGCCTGCCAACATTGAAAAGTTGATGAAAGTTTCCATGATGAATAAACAATCGGATTTCTCCCCCCTTTTTAGACCCACAAGACTTCCGTGGGTCTATAGTATACTGGTTTTGAAGCCAATTTGTTTCGTTAACTGCGTGTTTATCTTACATCGTATTGTGCCTGAATTTATGCGCATGTTGTTTTGATGACGTGGAAATAATTCAGCGTTTTCGTTGGCGACGATAGGGGTGAAAGACCCAAGTTTAAGGGTCAAAACAGAACAAATTGGTTGAATTATGGGTTCGTGACGATTAGTCATCAAAGCTCCGGTTTTTTTGAGTGTTGTGCATTGAAAGACTTGCCACCTCAAGGAAAAAGTGTATTTGTTTCACTAGCAAAAGTCACTCACAGTAAGCCTCTGGCAAGCCTTCCCACTTTTCCAACATGTCCACTTTTAAGGCCTTGCATCATCTTAAATACCTTCGTTGTGTCAATCATTGTGCTTGCAATTGTATTTTGTTTACACTAATTTAGGTCACGACCTTGCAGGACACCTTCCTGTGTCCTGTTGGTATTTCCAGGCTCAACACCTTTCTGGTCAGTTGATGCTTAGTAACTCTAGTAATAGTTTTACACTGGACTATAATAATGTAACATATTCTGCAACATGAATAATTTTTTGAAAAATGGGTTTATAATTTCTCAAATGTATTTGTGTTTTTGCCATGAATAAGCCCAGTGCACGCACCTTTGGAATCGAATTTTGCACTAGTGATGCTTTCACTTAAAAGTATTCTGGTCGAGGTCGATAGTAATAATATCCTCTACCCAGTACAAATCATTTCTTTCTCAATTTAAATAACCGTCTGGAAGATTTTCTTGATCCACTACCTTCTGTGTTTGTGGTGTTTGCGTGTGTGTGTGTTGTGTGTAGGTTGGTGGTGTGTGTGGGGGTGTGTGCCGTGAGTGCGTGCATGGGTGTGTGTGTGTGTGCTGTGTATATGTTGTGTCTATGTAGGTAGCTGTCTGTGCCCGTCTCTCTGGTGTCATGTTTGTTTGTGAGGTGTGGTGGTCAACATGTATGTGTGTTGTAAACAAATGTCAAAAATAAGTAATTAAGGTTCATTCGTGATTTCAGCACCTTCTGTTTTTATTCATGATCACTAGCTATCCTTGAGAAAAACTTATTCTCAAAATTGAGCTATCACCGATCTTGCAGTTTTGTGGTTATTAGCATTGCTCGTTTCCCACAGTCCCATAGGCTACTGTGCTGTAAGTTCTGTCCATTTACGGACAGAAAATACAACATTGTGAATTTCTTACAGTGCCCGACCGAATTTGCACGGTAGATTGGGCACACATGATTACTAAAGAAACGAAAAAGAACAGGAAAAAAGGAGAAACGGTAGAAAAGGGATAGGGGGGTAAAGTAGAGTGGGAGGGAAGGTAAACGAGAAGAAAAAGAGGGAGTGGCAGAGAGGGGTATGTGAAAGGAAGGAGGGAGAAAAAGAAGGGAATGTGAAGGATAAATGGAGAGAAGAGACGGAGCAGTAAAGATGCAGAAGAGAAGCAAGGAGGAGAGAGAAGGGGAGGGGAGACTGACGAAAAGAAGAGGGGGAGGTGTAAGGGAATGTAAAGGGTGGGGGGAGGGAGATGTAGGTTAAATAGGGAAGCAGATAGAGGTCAATGGAGGGAGAAAAGGAAGTGGTTTATTTTTTCAATGCTTTTTCTCACATTGGTTCATAAGACATAAAAATCTCAACATTGGTTTAGGTAAGTTGGGGGGACGAGCTGTGGATCATGAAATGCCCCTTTAACATTATTGAACAATGTATTAACATATTAACATTGGTCCTTCAGATACTAGTATATAATCATCCTCTACCCAGTCAAACATTTCTTTCTCATTTAAAAATCACTGTCCTGAATTTCACTGATCCACTAACCCTTCCGTGTGTGTGTCTGTGTGTGTGTAATGTGTGGGTGCGTGTGTGTGTGGTGGGTGTGTGTGCGTGCTGCGTGCGTGCATGCGTTTGTGCCTGCGTGTGTGTCTGGTATGTGTGTCTATTGTCCTGTATGCCCTGTCTGTGCCCGTCTTTCTGGCTGTCATGTTTGTAAGGTGTGTGTCTACATGTGTGTGTTATAACCAATGTCAAAATAGTAATTAACATTATTGAACATGTATTAAAGATTCACAATTGCCAAAGCAACCAGAATCATTTGTATGTACATACGTGTACTGTGTGTTGCAGCGGTGTGGAAATATGTTCCCCACGGTGTACTGATGCTGTATTTTTCCATCATTTGAGGAAGGGCACCCCGGGAGGGGGCACTGACATTGGAAAAGAGGTACGGGTATGTCCGGCCCTTAAGACCCCTTTTCGCGTCTCTCCAGCCTTTCCCAAGACCCCAAAGTTGAGGCATAATTCAGTTCTTAAGGTCCGTTTGTCAGAAAATTTTGGCCTCGAAGCCAATTTTTAGCCAAATTTCAGCTCCAAGCCTACAAATTCCTCAAAATTTCAGTACCAAGCCCCTCCTTTTCGGAGACAAAATCTTCCCAAGCCCCCAGTTCGGAAAATCGGGCCGCAACATCCCTACCTGAAAATAAGTTGAGTTGTCCCCCCCCCCGGAGGGCACCCCTCAAGGTTAAGTTTAGAATTTTTTGACTTAAAAGGGCATAAAGGTAATTCCAAGAACTTCTTCCAAATATCCGCCCATATGTCAAAGCATTGTGATTTCCAATTTTTCTGAAAAAAAAAGGATTTTTTAAGGGAATGGATATTCGCATCATTTGAGGAAGAGCGCCCTCAGGGTTAAGCTTACAAATTAAACGGGCAATATGCAGGTTATTATGATTCGATGGGGGGGGGGGGAGGTTGTCTTTAGATTTTTTTTTTGTGGTTGGTTAAATATGGAGGATTTCATCAATGCGTGGTTTTTCTGAATTTTTTGATTGGTGAAGTAAATCTTTTTGAAAAAAAAAAATTGTTTTATTTTTTAATGGGATGTACTTTTGCATCATTGAGGAAAAACACCTCAATTAAAGGTCATTATGCACTTTTCAAAAGTTTATGGGGTTCTTGAATAGTTGGTTTAGGGTGTTTTTTGCTGTTTTGGCTCTTTATGGATTGAGTTCTTGATGAGTTATGTCTTAGATTCTTTGGTGAGTTTAGAATGGAGTTCATCAACGAGTTATTTTCAGACTTTTTAGAGTTTTTGTTGAGTTATAGAGTTCATCGATGAGTTTATGTTTTAGAGTTTTTGATGTTTTGGGTGAATTATAAATGGAGCCCGTCATGAGTTTTAAGGCGTTATTTGTTAGTGCGGTATGAATGGAGTTCATTGAATTAGTTATGTTCTTAGAGTTAATTTGGTGGTTTTATGGGATTTTTCCATCGCTGAATTATGGTTTAGAGTTTTTTGATATGTTTTTGGTTCGTTTCTAAATGGAGCCCATCAATGATTTTAGTAGAGTTAGTTGTTAGTGAGGTATGATGGAAGTTCATTGATGAGTTATGTTGTTTAAAGTCATTTGGGTGAGTTATGGATGAGTTCATCAGCTGTTTAGAATGTTTAGGTTTTTTTGGTGAGTTGTGGCATCATTGATTAGTTATGTTTTTGAGGTTTTTTTTGTTGTTTTTGTGCAGTTATGGATGGAGTTCACCAAGATGATTGTTTTTAGAGTTCCTCTGTTGGTGAGATATGGATAGAGTTCAATTGATGAGTTATGGTTTACGATTCTTGGTGGTCCCGCGAAAGCTCGGGTGACCGCTTGTATCTATTAAAGGCCATTATTTACCTTTTTAAAGGGGCAATTCATTAATCAATTTACCAATAATTCCTCATTTACCAATTAAAAGGGCCATTCAGGCCATCTCTCAGTTACCAATTAAGGCTATTTCTCCATTTGTCCAAGGGGCCATTCCATCATATACAACCTTGTAAGGGCATGCAATTTTATTTAAATTAAGTGCCATTCCTCTTTACCATGAAAGTCGGACATTCCTCACTTTACTAAATTTAAAGGCTAATTCCCTCCCTTTACCAATAACCGGCCATTCCTCACTTTACCAGTTAAAGGGCCATTTCCAATTACAGGTGCATTATATATTTTCTGAAAACGGTTAAGATTAGATATTGATTAAAGAGGATGTAATTTTCAAAAAAAAATGCGGAATGTATTTTTTGCACCCTTTGAATAGAGCACCGCCGGGTTCATGTTGACCCGACCTCAAATACTTGTACTACACTCATTCGATTTTGCCTAAGCATATTAATTTTTTTATGTCCATCTTGAAGCTTAATTTGTTTCAAAAACTGTCTGCCAACCAATAACTTAGTCTTAGGTGTCTCATACCTGCGTCTCCAAGAATCATTCAGTTCCACCATACACGGGTCTTAATGCATCATTGATGCTCTCGTTTTCACAGACTAATTCGTTACTTACGACCAACCTTCTTCGAATTGAGTACCGCACGTTGGCCGTTTTTTGAAGTATCATAGTAACGGCAGTTTTGAAGTATCATAAATGTAGAACGTCGGGTTCCATCACATACTTATCTATCTTACAAAATACGTTTTCGAGAAACAATCGATTTGAAAAATCTTCCCTTCGCTATACCGCTCGAACTACCGATTGCCGTCATTTACTACCAGGTCAAAAGTAAATATCATCAAGAAACACTTCAAGTTTTTCATTCCAGTGAAAAATAAACTGCTGGTTAGCTAGTCAAACAACTCACGTTAATATGACTGTTAAACTTATAGATCAGTATGTGATGTGATTTTTTTTGTTTTTTCCAACGATTTCTGAGATAGATCACAAGATAGCCAGTATTGACGTATTCATCCCCGTATTATAAAAAAGGCGCACTTGGCTAATCCGTGCCTCACAATGATCTATGTCATATAGCCTGTATGTGACCAGATTTATTAGATAAGTAGTTATGAAGATATATATGTATCATATCGACTTCGATTTCTTAAGATAGAACACAGATAGCTCGGTATGTAATGTATTCATCGCCTTAGTTTTAGTACCATCACATAGTGATCTATGTCATATATTGAAAAATACATTTGAAATTAAATGCACATAGATCGAATTTGCTAAATTAATATCCATTAAGTAATGAAGTCCCAGTTGAAACTCTGTACATTATGAAGAGTTTCAACGTCATATTATCACTACCGAATTTTCTCAAAAATGTCAACAATAGAGATAGAACATATGTATGTCGCCGACGATTATGTAGTATTTGGTCAGTTTTAATTTGAGGTTCATGTACCTATCGTTTCAATCCAGTCCTCAATCATCATGTACGACAATCAATCACGTATTTTCTGACTGTTGTAACCCGAACACAAATGCGGTTTGTACAGAAACAATCATGGGTTCGATCATGGGTATTGTTGGGCCACACTGACCTTTACACATGATTAGCGGGCTGCCGCCCCCATTGAATGGTCGCCGAGTGAAACCACCGGAGTCTGGTTTTTTACCTATACACTAGGCGGAAACAACGCATACACCGGCTGGTGCACATTTTCCACTGATTTTTCTTTGGTTGACAAGGTGTATGCATGTTTCCCGCCATGTTTAGGTAAAAAAACAACTTCCTGATGTTTTCAATCGGCGACTCAGACGCGCTATCCATGTTTAGCGGGTTGGGCAGCCTAGTGACACAAATCCAGGTCTCTTACATTGGGTTGGGGTTCAAACCCATAGGCGTAAATCCCGGGGGGGGTGGGGGTAGTGGGGGGATATATCCCCCCTATGTTTGATGAGGGGGGATGGTCCATACGATCATCCCCCCAATGTTTATGCCCGTTCGTATTTTTGAACCAAAATAACCTCATATTTTACCATAATATTTAAAACTGGTAAATTTTCACGCGCGTCGCGCGCACTTGTCGATTACAATTGGCCATTTAAAGATTTTAGCTTGACAAGGTGTACGCAAATTTCTTTCCGCGCTAAGCGCACATTGCTAATTAGTAATAGATCTTTTCAACAAACCCAATTTCATCCATATATTTATAAATTTTCAGCAACCCCATCCCCCCAATGTCTAAAGATTTACGCCACTGTTCAACCCGTGCATGCAACGCTGTCTACAAAAGAAAACACCTTGAGGTTTGGGCAAACAACACTCTTATTCAACATCATAGCCTGTTTTAGCAAACCAAAATAACACAATTGGGTATTGTTCACCACAATTTACTCAGTCAAACAAGCGCATTCCTTGTTGTCTGAATTCATCGCACCCAAAGTGTTCCAGAGGTGTTACGGATATTTCGCCAGGAGTACCCTAATGCACGCCAATCTTCTCGTGGTGCCATTTACAAGACGTTCTGAAATATCAAGAACTGGTACAAGCAGAATTCTCAACAGCGAGGGATCTGGTCGACCCCGCAGATCTGCTGAAACATTCAGGCTGTTCAAGATCTCCTTCAGGAAAGCCATTAGTGTGTCAAAGAGTTTCCTGTCGTTGAAATGGCCTTGGATTCCATCTGCAACTTTCAACAGAATAACCCGCTTAGACTTACGTTTCCATTCGTATCAATATACTCGTCATCTATGAGTCCTAGGCGGGATCAGGGTCACCGCATCGTCTGAAACTTTTGCGCAACAGCATTTTGTCTTTGGTTTGCGGAATAGCCATAATTTGTTCATCGATTGTCACATTCCCATGATTGTGCACTCGCTGAAGAAACGATACTCTGGATACGACTTGGCTGTAATGAACTTTTGATTACACATGTAGTAAATCCAGATATGCCAACATATAGCATATCATACATTTCCTATTTATTTAGGATTGTTTATGCCTGTTTTACTTCTTTTTGAGACGCCCTGTAAGTTCGGAAGGGAGCTGTAACCCCCCCCCTTTTCTCCGTAACTGGTTTGCAAGAAGGGAGGTGTGGTTAACCATACAACCATAGTTTTGGGCAACTTCGTGGCTTTTCAATTTCATGCCACAGTGACTTCACTGAATTCCACCAATAGAACGATTTGCACATTCCCATAATGCATTTCGTGCGGTGCCCATTTCCATCCAAAAACTTGTGCCCGAGTTCATGTTTATCAATAACGTACTTTTAAAGTTGAAGTTAATCCTTACAGTATGTAAGTCGCATAGGCATAAGAAACAAACACCCAACACTGATGTTGAATTTACTGCAAAACATGGCAATGGCATTTTCTATCCTAAATCGGGTTAGACTTTCATATAGCATTCCCCTGAATGCAATGAGGTATGCCATTCATATCCGTCAGCACTCACTGCCCAACATCATAAGCGCATGACGGAATCACCGGTAATCCCATCATTTGCATCAATGGGACTTCTAGATGAAACGTCGACCGCATCATGGTGACCTAATTGTCGCCTGCTGTACGATTGCCGCCATCTTACAATTACGTCGCAGATAAAGTAACTATTTCTAGTGTGATATACGCTCCAACCGTATGTTTATTTATTTTAGCTACGCTGAGGCCGGTACAAGTTTTCACGGATGGAAATGGGCACTTCACGAGTATGGTAATTGTGCAAATCGTCTATTTTCATTTTTCAGTCAAAATCGTACAAACACTGATTTTTTTCTATTAACTTTGCTTTATAGTCACATGGCTTTATAGTAGGCCTATAAACTCTAACGTCCCATCTTTTTCTCCGGGGAGGGAGTGAAGAATAAGCATGAGGGGAAAAGAGAAAAGTCGGAATTCGAGTTTGTCTGGACACGGGCCGAAATTAAAAACGCATTCATATGCCATTTCGAATATTTTTTATGTTTCTTTTTTTCCTTTAAATCGGATGGATGTGTGCAAATCTTATGCAATTTTGAGTATCTTTCTTGCACTTCCAACCACCTTTTGCGCACATGACAGCCTAGTCCCTGAAATTGACGTGAACATTTATCCACATACAATCGTAAAGCCGTTTACCCACTTACAGGGTGACCATTAGGCCAGATTACTTGTTTGATTTCTTTGTCTGTGGAGCCCGGGGTACATTTGTTCAGCGATATGGGCAAAAATTTATTCTGGCACCCCTTGCTACTCCTGAAAACGCATCTCAATTGTGGCTCGGTTTAGACATTGGGGCGAACAATAAATGTTTACGCGTGCCAATTTGGACCGCAAAACGATCATGTTTTTTTCTCCAGCCTTTTTCTCTACATCATGCCTAACAATATTAATGGCTTTGTGAGTTAGATAACCGACTTGATTGGATATTTTTCCCCAACCATTCACGAATCTAATGTCATCATATAACTCGTTAGAGAACATTCATTCTAACTATTTGTATATTGTAGTAACAGATCAATGATTTTTATGAGTCCTCCCGGTGATTAGTTAAAGGGATTAGCAGCGATATGCGAGAGAATAAACCAAAAATGCTGAATGCTTAGCTTATAATCAAAGTTAAGTATATACAATTTCATTAACTACTTTAATGTATGAATAAAAACACCAAGAAGGAAAAAAATGAACTATTTGAGGAAATTTGTCATACCGTCTTCCGCAAAATAGACATACATCGATGACTTCTCAACAATCTATACTAAACATCAGCTGATTGTGGTTTAACCAGTACAGAATAAACAAAGTCACTAATAGTTTGTGTTTTGAGGTCAAACTGTAAACCAGCATGGTGTCACAATATTACGTTTTATTAATTTGGGATATTCACACGGAAGGCTTTTTGATCTCATTCGTATTTTGTACGCACGTATAGAAGTGTAAACGATAAAAAAAACGTTTCCTCTAAAAAGCAGACCGCAGACTGCAGACCGCAGACTGCAGACCGCAGACTGCAGACCGCTGAGTGAACTACTGAAAATATAACTTCATGATCAAACAAATTATAGCCCAACGATCATGACGATGTAATGGGGAAGGACATACAACGACAACCACATGTTAAATTTTTACAAAAGAATGTTAAGAACTTTCACAGCTTCACAATAAAATTATCTCTCAAAAACATGAGCGCCTTTAATTGAAATGTGTATGTTTGTGCTATGTTACCCTATGCATATTACAGCTGCTATACCACCCCGACCCCATCTATTTGTTACATATCACAATATTTATGATGATTCAGTCTCCCAACGAGAATGGGTGATTGTCAAAAGTTCATAACCATTTGTCACTTGGCTTAAGAGGCAATAACTATCCTATCCAATGCTGTGACAGACATGCAATGCCAGGGCATGAGCAGAGAGGCTCTTTTCATGAAAGGGCTAGACAACTTACCATGTGACAGTGTAGAATACAAGGACAAGGGCAAGTTCAACTAGGATAAAGCTAGGACATGGTCACAAATTCCACACTATAAACAGTCTGCATTCCGCGGTCTGCAGTATGCGGTTCTGCCTTTTAGTGGCAAGTCTGCGGTCTGCATTCTGCGTCCTGCTTTTTAGCAAGCCGGTAAAAAAAAAATACTGCCTTGTCTTTTTATACACGGATTTCGGGTGAAATCGTGCAGTTAATGTTAGCACATCTATGCCAGTAACAGAAATTACCCAAAATACGAAATTTTATGATTTTTTTTCGTTGTTTCGGATCAACCATCGCTGCTATCCCTTTAATTAACGTTCTGATCATTAAATTAAATCATAAATCTACCATAAAAACCCGCGTTCCAAATCAAGCACTAAAAAAACAGCAGTTGTAGAAAAATAACTATTTTGGCAGCACAAACACGTCGGATTTTCATTTAAAACTCCTCATAACTCCTGGAGCACCGCCCATGCACTGAAGTGTGTTAAGAAAATGATATGCACAGACAATTTTTATGCTTTTTCATTGATGCCCAAAATTCGCATTTGAATTAGCCTGCAGCCATTATTAAAGTGTTCTTTGAAATATATTGCTCATTGCAGTGAGGTATTATCACAAGTTTATGCACACTGACAGTGGGCCTATACTCGAAATGTTACCCATAAGCCATACACAAAGAAAATATGAAACAATTTTCTGTAGACACCATCGACTATAAAGTAATCACCGAATTAAAATTTTACCCTAATTCGTAAAATTACACATTTTATTGAGCATGGACTTTTGCTGTTTCCAAATTACGCCAATGCTGTCATTTTAAAGCATCTTTTTATAGAACATTACTGTAAATTTCACTGTATTTTTTTTACCGTGTACGCCTAACTACCACCTGCCCACAATTTGTTTCTTTGCATGAAAGATTACGTCTGAGCCCGTTAGAATTGTTACCTGGGCTGGTGAATCCAATTTGACCTTTCTACCATGGGTCTCTGTAATTTGCAAAATCAAGAATGTCAGGAATTGCAGAGTACCAGAGTGCGAGATGTTCCCCAGTAGTAAATTCCCGAATATAAGTTTAAAGCATAGACTATAAGCTACATCGGTATTTCTTAATTTGGGATAATACGAGTCCATCTCACCTACCACTCCATTAAGCCTGCCCCTTTACATTATGAACCAATTACTCACGCCTCTCACCAAATCACAACTTAACTATTTCTTCATGAGGTTATTCCATAATTTAATAAAGGGATATGTTAAATAACAAGACCAGCGCCCTCAATGCTGGGTTTTCTTGTTTTGGTCGAAAAGATTGATTACAATCATCCTCACTTTGTCTCATTTATTTATTGTATTACAATTTGAGGACTGACCTAGGACGTCTTGGGACAAACCTACCTTCTCAAAACTGACTGTGATATACTTACACAGGTATGACTCTATGTACCGTGGGCCGATGGCTTAAAAGTCCCTCCTAAGGACTGAATTTCTCGGAGTTCATTTGATCCAAGTACCAATGAACCATAGGGATACGGAACTCTATTTATCAATAGTTCTATACATTTAATCCCAGAGTAAGTACCGATTAAATCCGTGCCAGGGGCCTACCAGGGTTTGAATCCGCCGGGGACTCCCGTCACCTATCAGGCGGATATCCTAACCATTGGGTCACGCTCTCCCTTCAGTCAGCTCATTATTTTTGATAAAATTTCTTATGAAGCTTTCAGTGTACTGTTTTTATTTTTTTCTTTTACCGGTGCTTAACGTTTCATGTCAGTTTATTTATTCAGCACACATATCGAACGTGACAAAAAATGTATAATACCGGTAATATGAACTAATAATACATATGAATCAACTTGTACACTGTAATAAGATGAACTAGGTGACGGATATGATATTCTAGGACCATAATGGCCAACCCGATAGGGGCGTTATGGTTATTGCTGGCCCTGTTATCCTAAATCAAGTTATTCATTTACAAAATGATACAAGTACAGGGGTTATATATAATATACTCAAGGAAAATATACTACAAGAAAGAGACACAAAGACAACAAATTATCTTAAGCTAAACAAACACTGACGGAATACGGATACGGGTTTGGACAAGGACAGACTTTTCACATGTCTTGCTGAGGTATAATAATATTTCAGAATGGGAGCAGAGATAGAAGAGGTAGAGTTGAAGAAAATGTAAGGAATGGGATGTAAATGGGAAAAGGTGAGGAGAGAGATAAGGACTTGGGGAGAAATCTAAAAAGAATTGTACTGGTTGATGAAATTTTTTTTCAATTGAGCTTTAAAAGTCTTTTTGTTGTACTTGTTGTGATGGATTTCTGGCAGATCATTTCAAAGCTTTGCGCCGTGATACTGACTAAGGCTTTTCAGAGGAAGATTGGGGAGGGGGAAGATGAAGTTTGTCGGCTTGTCGGGTATTATAGCTGTGGACATTTGTCTGTTTGGTGGTTAACGTACTTGCTGAGGTTCGGAGGTAAATGATTGTTTTGATAGTCAACATGAGAGCGCTGTTGAAGTTGTTGAGGTCTCTAATTTAAGTGTTTTCATTTAATGAAATAATGGCAGGTGGGTGCTTCTGGGGGTGAGTTTGTGATAGCTGCGAATGGCCCATTTCTTGTGATGTTGGTGAGTCCGCTGAGTCGTGAATGATAGTTGTGAGGCCCAGACTGATGTTTACAGTAGCAAGGATGGGAGAACTGTGTGTTGTAAAGTGATTTTAAGTTGTAGTCCCCTGCGGTGGTGTTTAGCTCTTTAGATTGTCCCAATTGGCGTGACGCTTTTGGTAGTGGACAGAGTTGGATGTGTTCATTCAGTTGTTTGTCGTCGATTGTGATGCCAATATTTGGTTGAGGGTACCTGGGAGATTGTCTGGTTTATCTATTTGTTAATGTTTGGTTATGATTATGTTGTGTGTAGAGAAAATCATGTAGTTAGTTTTTAAGACATTGAAAAAGTTTTGTT